>JAODAL010001722.1:0-218723 GCA_025379985.1 Phyllomedusa bahiana | reverse complement strand
TCTCTAGAAACTGTGGATACCAAATGACTGGGACATATCTCGCCCCGTATTTCGCCGTAGGGCGCGAAATATGGGTGAGATACCCCCCATTTTAACCCGTGTGAAAAAAGCCTTAAACCCCTGTTTAGTAACAAATTGGTGAAGGGTTTGGGGCTTCTTTTGTAGAAATTTTTCCATTGATTCAGGTCCCATCTCTACCTTCCCACACCCCCACCCTTTAAGTGAGCTGACACATTATTTTCCCTACAGCTGGACGTGTTCTATTAACTGCAAAACCCCACCAGTTTTTTTTTTGTTTTTTTTTTTAGTACTTCAACCCATGACGACTGCACTTCCAGATTAACTTCTCCACTATCAACATGGGAGTTTTTAATATTCATTTTGGGCTTGGGCATTTTTTAAGCCCCCCCATTTTATCACTTTTTCCCCCTTAAGCTTTGGGGGAAATCTCCCCCGACAAAAGGGGGAACCATGGACCTTGTTTTTAGCCACTTTTGCTTTCTATTAAGCTTTTTCAAGTCTTTTTTTCATCCGGCCACTTTTACACAACCCACTTAAGACACAGCCACAGTTTTCTACAACCTCACATTATCTTCAGCTGCAGAATTAATAGGCCAATTTGATGAAAAAACTGTGGAGAGGTTCCAGACTTTTAGAATGGTGCTGAGAGAAAACAAACCTCAAAGAAGACTAAGGGTGCATCCCTACGGCATATACTGGCCGGTTTGCGGCTTTTCTCGGCGATGATAGGCGTATGTGATCTGCAAGGATGAATTTATACCCAAATTGCTTGAGTGCGCCTTCCATATGGATAAGCGGAGGGGCCGAGAAAAACACAGACTCGGACAACGCCGTCCTCTCTCTGACTAGGATAGCACTGAACCGTGCTGGGATCCGTTGAACTTTTAAATAATGCCATGCCAAACCCTGACCAGGTTGTGGGAGAGTGCCTCCTATTACACTCAAGTCAAAACCCCCTGAAAAGGGTTTGGTGAAAATGGTGGTAGCCACAAGTGTATAGGGCAGTGCCCATTGATGGTGTGAAGGGTAAAGAGCCATCTCACTCTACTGCAAAGTGACTGTTGGATAGCCAGAGATGATCATGCTACAGCTAGAGATGATGGAGCTGAAAATGGTAAAATTACAGCAAACAAAAAGTGATGGAGGCACAGATAAACAAAGTAGTGTGAGAGGATAGGGCAAGAAAGAGGCATGATAGATCTAGAAATAATCAGATATAGCTGTAGAAATACAGATGCTAGAGGGACAGGTGGAGAGGATAGAAGCAATGATCGATCTAGAAATAGGATAGAGCTGCTGCTGACAAAACTAGAGATTAAGAAAAACACATGAAAAAACTAGAGATTAAGGCGATAACACAGCTGGAGCAACAGCAGATAGACTTTAAGAGAAATAAACTAGTGAGGATAGAGACGAGTGCGATAACGATGAAAAAGATACAAGAAAAAAAAAAAGAGCTAGGTATCAAAGAAACAAAAGTGATAACTAGAGATGAAAAGCTAAACTAGAGGTGCTAAGCACCAGAGGAAAGTCAGGTTTAAAATGAGAGAGCTACAGCTGCTAAAGCAAAAGATAGAGATGTTAGGGCGCGTTCATACGGCACAGGACAAATACCGGCCAGTATTTGTGCTGTTTTGCGCCCGTCCCCACGGCCGCGGGTGGGGGGCCGGCTTTTCTCCGCGATGAGCGGAGAACAGCCCTCCCCCCTCCCATTGAGCAGCACATCTTCCGTCCGGAAACCGGACGGAAGATAATGCATGTTCAATGTTGGGCCGCCAGACCGCCGGCGACAAAACCGCCGGGCGGAAAACCCGTGCAGTGGGAACTGCTACACGGGTTTTCCATAGAGCACAATTATGCTCATTTTCGGCCGATTTTTCAGGTGGTCTGAAAAACCGGCCGAAAAACCCGTGCCGTGGGGACATGGCCTTATAGTTACAGATGAAAGAGCCAGAGATTAGATCTAGAGGTAGCGATGATAGAGCTCCAGCTAGAAGAAAAAAAAAACAGAGCTAGATGCTAGAGTTTGAAAGAACAAAAATTAGAAATAGAGGAAGTCAGATAGCCGTTGAATATGACACAGCTACAGCTGATCGAGCTAGAGTTAAACAGAGATAGATACGAGATCTACAGATATCAAATTTAACAGACCTGCTTGCCATTCATACCCGAGATCATGTAGCACTAACACTTCATATGACGCCGTGGATTGAAAATGGCAAATTAGGCACAATTTTTCCATTTTCACTTTGGGGTGTACTCACTGTTGTTGCCAGCGGTTTAGACATTGATGGCACACCAAATTTACAGTGTTAGGGCATGTCCTGCTGGCACGGGTTTGTGGATGGTTTTTCAGCCGGTTTGCGGTTTTGCAGACAGTCTGAAAAACTGGCCACAAACAAGCACAATGGGGCTCTATGGAAAACCCGTGCAGCAGTCCCCACTGCACAGGTTTTCCGCCCGACTGTTTTTTCAGACCGCCGGCCGCCCGACAAACATTGTACATGCACATTGTTCTTTCCGGTTTTAGGACGGAATCTGTGCTTGTGAAGGGGGAGGGCTTTTCCCCGCTCATCGCGGAGAAAAGCCGCCCCCTCCGCGGCTGTGGGGACAGCAATAAAACAGGACAAATACCGGTCAGATAAACTGATCGGTATTTGTCCTCTGCCGTGGGGACGTGCCCTTATACAAGCTGCACAACGGAAATCCCAAAAAGAACAATTTATGCTTTAAATGTATGCATGAAAAGAGATTCGCAATATTTTGATCAAAAGATTTTAACTCCACATTTACAACTTATTAAAGGGCAGACCACTATCTTTTACCTCTAAATCAGCCAATCAGGCCCTCCCGCGGGTCAACCGACCTCCATTATTCGAGAAAAAAAAATAAAAAAAAAACCCCCAACCGCAAAGCTGCCCTTATTATACACCCTTTTTGAGAGTGGGCGGGGACAAAACCCCAAAATGGAAGCACCCCTCCTTTCCATAGGTTAAAAATCAAGTACCCAAGTAAAAATTTGTTTCTCACCACAAAAAACATTTTCTGAAAAAAGTATGCAAACCTGGGTGCCACGGGGGTGCGGAACCCATTTTTTTAAACATTTACGCACACAGACCGCCGCCCGGCACATTTCTGAAAAAAAGGGAAATACACATGTGGAAATCCTAAGGCATAAGCTTTAAAAGCTGCACACGGACTACATTACTGAGTATCAAGTGTCATATCTTTAATGTTGGCCCATGAAAAGAAGATACAATATTTATAAAAAAAGATTGAATATATACACATACACTTTTTAAAGTTACAGGTATATAAAATATTTATATCTAGATTGGCTATACAGTTCAACATGTAGGGAACAGTAAATGAAGACTTTTTCTAAAAACATTAGTCTTTTGATATTGCCTTGGCCAGGACATAAGTATGATTTTATCTGCTCTAAGTGCAACAAGGCTTCTCTGGTTACCGTCCTGCTCTCTACCGTCCTTGCCAATTAGGCCAAGAACATGGAGTGACATCACCAGGACAGCAGCTTGACAACATAGTGCATTATCTCCAAAAAAGGATTGATAAACACTTTTGAGCTCTGTAGGTTTGTGCACTGTACAGTAAATCTCCTGCAGTCAAGTCAGTGCAATTAGAAGAGCTGGGAATACAGAGCCAATATGCTAATCACTTCTATAGAACCACCCACACCGTAACCAGGAAGTGAAAGTCTTAAGCTGCCTTTGGTTCTGTGAAACAAAAGTGTTGTCTCACCATAATTGGATCATCGGCAAACAAAAACGCTACCCCAAAAATTCAAATACACAAATTTTTAATCAAAAAAGAAAAAAAAAAAAAAAAAATACAAGCTAAAAATGGTGGTGCCACAAGACACAGAAAGGTCTTCTTGTGCTACCTCCTGGGTTTGTATACTTCCTATTTGTGTTTGTATTGTGGTAATTGAGGCATCATTCTAACATATATTTCTTTACGCTGCTTACATTTTATTAATATGTATACTACCTAGTTGGTGGCGGTGTCTTGTGGCACCACCATTTTTAGCTTTATTTATTGTGTTTTTTTCATTTTAATTTTTTGGTTTAGTTGATTAATAAAAATTAGTATTTTTGAAATTCTTGGTAGAGTTTTGTTTATTGGCAATGGTTTGTCTATTTCTACCATTTATTATTTATTTTTCTATTGGCATCACCACAATTGGAAGTATTTTCTATTACATCATCCTGGGACGGGGTATCTACTAGTAAGAATAAAATTAGGAAGTTACTTTGTGAACCAAATTAAAAATTCAGAACTTTACATCAGGTTTTCATTGCATCACAACACAGGTAGATAAGTGCATATTGCAATCACATGACGAATCCAAATTTTTTGTAGCACATAAGTGTTCCCACACAGATACAACCCCATCTCAAACAAAGGAAGCCAGTTTCTTACCACTTTATCAGTTAACATCTCTGGAGAAAGCCACAAGCAGCAACACATTTCTTTATCATAGCTGCCGCTTGGAAAACATATGTTGTTCATATACCCCAATACAGCTCTTCATCAGACAACCACTGTAAACCACACATAAAAACTCAATGAAAACCAAGGTAAGGCAGGACATCATTTATTATGCAAAGGTAACACCTGTGGGAAAACATGTTTATTAAGCCTCTAGAACGGACTGTCTTGTCAGATCAGAATATAAAAATAACTATACAATACATAGAATTTAAAACATGAAAAATCAGAACACATACAACTATATTTTTAATGAACTTTATTACTGGACTTTATTAAGAAAAACTGAAAATCTGATTAATACTGCAGCTTAAAATAATGGCATGGCATAAAAGCTACCAGCTACTTGTGCCTTCTCCAGCATATTGTCAACTAGCTTTGAGAGAAAATGATAAGCTGCATCTTAAGGTGCCCATGCACACTCTAAAAGCCAAAGTTGTCAGAACCCAACAATTTTGGCAGAACTGGTCAACTATCTTATGTATATGGGGTGGGCGTGCCTACTCTGCAACAGGTGAGGTCAGTTGAAAGAAGGTTAGGACATGATGAATTGCATCAGCCAATCCTTTTGTTCTCAAGAGGAATAAGGCATTGACAGAGGTGCCTAGCAGAGGCTTATTCTCCTTTCCAGAATAATGAATGCACTTAGCCAGACCGAGCACGCACAAGTCAGATGACAGATGGCCAAATATTTAGCGAACAAGCTATTGAATGTGTATGACCACCTTCAGTATGCATATCTACTAAGGTAAGTTTTACATGGGACATAACAAAAGGGGTTGTGCATATTAAAGCTTTTTAAGGGCGTTCCCTGGTAAGGCTTAAAGGGGTTGTCTCACTACAAGGATTGCTTTTTATGTTAAAGATCTTGCAAAAACAAGTCACTTTGCAATATATGTCCATTAATAGTATCCTACCTATTCTGAGATCTCCCTTCTTGTATGGGCTGCATCAGCTCCGGAGGTTGCTATAGCTACAGACCTGTTTGATCTCTCCTGATAGGCTGCCAGCACTGGTTGCTATAACTACAGGCCTGGCTTCTACTGCAGCCTAGTAGAAGCCAGTAAACACTGCCCTGAATTCAAACAAACTAAGAAAACAGGACTGAGGTAAGATGAATCAATGTAGTGAGACAACCCCTTTAAATGTCCCATATTTGGGATCCAACTGTTAGGGAGGAATTCAGTGTAGGTGCTGGTGCCTAAACATAAGAGTATCTTTTCAACGATGTTATAGGTTAGTGCTTTCCTGGCAGACAGTTTTCACCAAAAAAACTGAATTTCCACCAAATTGAAGATAAAAAAGCAAGAAGGGTTTGGCAGGATTTAAACCATGACTTCATCCACCATTAGTGCTGCATTGATCACATTTTTGAAAAAATAAAATTTACAATGTAGAAATCTTTTAAGGGTTTGCATTAATAGGTTACAGCAAAATCCAGATTGGTTTTACAGCAACTATGTAGAAAAGCAATGAAAATGAGCATATAAAAGATCACGTAACAAAGCAGTGGTACTTGGATTTTCAGTCAGTTCTTCAACATTTTGAGCTTCCATTAGAAACCAGTGTAAACAAAACTTCTATAAAGAATTACTATTATGTTGCCCCTCATTGTCTCAGAGCTTTACATGGAAGATTTAAGATCTGTAATGGAGTTACTGTACCATTTAGTATGATTAACATTTTAAAAAAAAAAATAAAAAAAATGAAAAAGCTCGGATCAGTAGATACTGGGGACAGTATTTTTAACATGCATAAAACACACATTTTATGCATCAAAATGCATATTAAAAAACCCACATGCCCCATGGTCTCGAATGGCAATATGGTTGTGCAAGTCATTTCTTTACACGTATTTTATTATACAAAGAAATTGCGTTTGTGGTGCTGGAATATCCTATCGTTTGCAAGCTATTTGAATCGCTTTGTGGGGCCACAGAGTTAAAACCTGACAGGTGAGCAGGGAAAAACATGACAGAGAAGTGTATTTGATGCTGGATATTAAAGAGCTCATGGTCGGTGTACTGTATTTTAGCTAAGCCTTATTGAAGTAAAAAAGAAGGGTTGGAATACCAGGCAGAGCCCATAGTCCAAATTGGTGCTATTGCTTGGGCAGGGGAGAAAGTCTCTCTCCAATATCATACAACCCCATTAAAGACTTTCTAGTCAATTTTGTAAGGGGCCGTTTACACGGCACAGGATAAATACCGGTCGGTTTACATGGCCACCGGCTTTTCTCTGCAGTTTGTGGAGAAAAGCCCTCCCCCATCACATAGACATGTTCATATTCCGACCGAAAACCGGATGGAAGAATGAACATGTTCTATGTTTTTCGGGCCGCCGGCAGTCAAAAAACACTGGGCGGAAAATCCGTGCAGTGGGGACGGCTGCACAGATTTTCCATTAAGGTCAGTGTAAAAAGTTTTTTAGGTTTTTTAAAACCCAGAAACTGGGTGACCAAAACCGTGCTGTGGGGACAAGCCCTAAGACTGTTTTATACCACCTGCTAAATTTATTGGAAGTTGCACTGGAAGTTTCTCCATCATCCAATTTAAGATCCTATTAAAGTCTAGTTCTCCCCCCTACCCCCCCCAGAAAACGGTTCAAAATATCATTGTAAATTTGTATAAAACAGTCTACAAGAATCATTTTTCTCAACAAGGATTGTGTAACTAACCTTTTCATAATCATTTTCAAGGTTTCATATGTGAGAAAGAAAATTGCCCTAGAATCAAAGTTTGAAGGCAATACATTTCTGCTTAGTTATAGAAGATACCCAAACATGCTAACATAAATCCAAACTAAAAATTCTTAATTGGAAGTGCCACCATGTTGAAACAAACATTAAAGCTGAATCTAGTAAGGGTATCCTAACCCTAGACACTGACATATTTCTAGAATATACCATCAATCCTGATTGACGTATCTCTACGACCCCATTAATGTCTATGGCTGGAATAGCCCTTTGAAAAATACAATTAAATACGGTTTATTCATTATCCAGTGAACCGAAATTTGAACTATTTTGATATGATATCTGGTTAACCTTGCTACAGCAGAGGGCATATTAAAACAGCCTCAACATCACAAACGAATTCTTGCACAGTAAGAGCATGTACCCACGGCACGGGTTTCCGGACGGTTTTTCAGCCGGTTTGCAGTTTCAGACGGCCTGAAAAACCGGCCGAAAAGGAGTACAATTGTGCTCTATGGAAAACCCGTGCAGCAGTCCCCACTGCTCGGGTTTTCCGCCCGGCGGTTTTTCTGCCCGCGGGCCGCTCAAAGAAAGTTGAGCATGTTCATTCTTCCGTCCGGTTTCCAGACGGAATATGAACATCTCAATGGGAGGGGGAGGGCTGTTCTCCGCTCATCGCGGAGAAAAGCCATCCCCCACCCCCCCCTCAGCCGTGGGGACGGCCGCAAATCCGGACACATACCGGTCGGGTAAACCGACCGGTCTTTGTCCGCTACCGGGGGGACGCAGCCTAACACAAACTACTTTGATCCTATGATAGGAGGCTGAAGATGTAGGCTTACTCAAAACAACAACACATATGATCATGCTTCTATATGTAGCATGCAACCGTAGGATATCATAAAACAAGGCAGATGTGGTCAATACGAAGCCCCATTAAAACAAGTAAAAAATGGGTAGTGCTAAATGGTAACTAAACCAAAGTAAAAAAAAAATTAAAAAATATATCTTTAAATTACACCACAGGCATAAATCGTGGATTCCTCACTAGGGATATCCTCCCTAAACTAAAGTCGAGCTGTGCTGCATGGGGCCGGTGGAGAATACTCCACGTGCACAGTTACATCACCTCAATGTTTGTTGACTAAAAAATAAAACATGAAAAAAAATTAAGTTCTAATGAAGTACCAGTACACTGTTAAAGAGTAAATCTGATTTGTCCATATTAAATAGCTGTATTCCCTGTGAAATAATTCTAGGGCACCTTCTCTTATAACTGTGTGTTGTTGCTCTGTTATTCCATCTAGAAATGGGTTACTGAATCAGATGGGTGTTACCATTCTGCCTCTGTACATACTTAGGGTATTTTCACATGGCTTATTTTGGGGTGCATTTCGCCACATATTTAGAGCGTACTGCGCTCTAATACGAGTGAAACGTGCCCCAATCATAGAGAACTATGGATTACGCCTCCTCCACCCGCGTATACAATACGATCGTATTGTATGCGCAGGGAGATAATTGACAAGTCATTTATTCACGGCGCTTTCGCGGCGTTAGTAATGTCGGTCTATGGGGCCAGCGGGCTGCCGGCCTCCCCGCGCTGCGGGAGTACGCGCCGTTCAGCGCGACTCCCAAAGACCCGGCTTAATTGCGGGACGTACTGTACACCTCACACTTAAGCCTTGTGAACATACCGTTATTGATCAAAATCAGACACTGCAGAGACACCTCCAATGTTTGACACTCCTCTTTGAAAACTGGAATGGCAACACCCAGCTGACAGACTCAGGAACACATTTCTAGAAGGGATAAAAGAGAAGCACAACAGAATTATAAGAGAAGATGCTCCTGAATTGTTGTCTCATAGGGAACACAGGTATTTACTAAAACTAACATGTCAGGAGATGTCACAAGGCTTCTTTAACTTTTGTATGAAACTTATGCTGCATACCGTGATCACAGAACAGACTGGAAATGCATTACCCATAACAGAAGTGCTAATAAAAGTAGATGTATGCAAGTGTCTATATATACATAGAAGTTTCTCTCTGTGATCCTTTATACATAGAAGTTGCTCTGTGATCCTCAGGAAAAACTAAATATTTCAACTGAATACTGGGATAATGAAACATTTCAGGTGGACCTAGGTGAGGAAGGCTTTGAAGAGCCATGTGAAAAATAGAAGACACCCATTGGAAGACTTAGGATTTTCCTAAATATCTAAATCGCACCCAACATGCAGAACACCATCAGTGGGACCCCCAGAGTACACAGTACCACCCCAATACTCATTCTATTGTCCACTTTGCTCTATTCAGCTGTGACTAATAATCTTACAAGTCAATAATAAGAACTGTACAGAAACTTCTCAGTAGACACATAACAGGATAAGGAAGACAAAACCTGAAGTCCATGTATTTTTATACAGGGAACATTCACAGATATACAGACGATAGTTTGTAACTTTGATTTATTTCTTTGATTAAAACCCTGTTGTAGTTATGGTGTCAGTGTTAGAAAGTGGACATCTTGAATTCTCTATAAACAACAATATATAGAGTTTAACATTCAAACCTGTCATGGTGCAGAAACCTTAGGTTTTGTGAACATAGTACAAAAGCTTGGTTTTCATAGTGGATGGAATAGCTTTTACAAAGTCGTCATACTTGAGAAACTTAAATCCAGTATATAGATTACCTAAAGAAACATGACCCACTGAAGCCCCATCAAGGGGTAAAGCATTCCATGGTCAAAATACACAGGCCTCCAAGATCTTATCCAACCTTGGTGATTGCTTTGGTTGAAAGATGTATTCCAACATCAAGTGCTATTGGAAGGGCCAATTATTGTAAAATAACCAATTTTCAAAATGAATGTTATAAAAAAAAAAAATATATATATATGCTTTACCTAATACATGCCCTTTTTTGCAGCTTTAACTTGCTCTCGTCTTCAAGGTTAATAACTAACACTGTGCTTACAGTGGTGGCCGGTAATGCAGCATTATCAAAGATTGTATGAGAAGAAGTTCTTTTGGTTTGGCCAGGCTGGGGGGAGGATAAAGTACACATAAGCGAAAATGCCAGTCTCTGCTATCCTGGCCACAGGTATCGTCACAGTAAGGGGTTGTTCACATGGCGATTTAGAAGAAAAATCCCAAAACACAGCGGCAATCGGTTCCTAAATGGACCCTACATGCAGCTACGCGTTTGGATTCAGCAGGGTTGCACACTATAGTTTTAACTAGGCTCCTGGGGAGTCTTACAAATCAAGAATTGACATGTCAATTCTTGGAACGGATCCGAAAAGACACAATGAGACACGCATCAAAATCACTCGTCTCAACGCCGTTGTGCGTCTCACGGTAAAATCAGTGTAAATCACGTTGCTCATTGTAAGACACGCGTTTGGGTCCGTATAGGGTCCGACAGACTGATCCAAACACGTATGTTCACATGGACTCAACACGCCGCGTGAACATACCCCAACGCTGCATTACTGGCAACCACTAAAAGCACACGGTGGTGGTTGGTTACCAAGGAGACAAGACAGAGAGCAAGTGGAAGGTGCAAAAATAGCTTGTATTAGTTAAAGCATACATATTTTTTAACATGCATTTTGAAAATGGCTTACTTCACAATAATTAGCCCTTTCAGCAGCACTTGCTGTGTTGTGAATACCCCTTTAAGGATCAATCAACATTCTGCAGCTTTATTGCCACTGCACTGATTTCCAGAAAAGTTGTAACGTGGCATCACCATTACAAGATTAGATCTATAGTCCTCACCTACAACAGGGGTCGGACTTATTTCATTGATTAAAGAAGGTCTGACCTGTTGGAATGGCTTCTTAAAAATGTCCACTTGATATTGTTTTTATTACATAAATTATTGGAAATCATCAATTTTCTAACCTGCACATAAAAATTCTGCTCCTGTACCTCTTTTGTACCAATGCAGTAGGCCATTCTCTAGAAACAAAACAAACCAAAAAAAAAAATAAAAAAATGGTACAGCCCACACTCCTATCCATAGTAATGGCTCCTATGGAGTCACTATATGGCCTAAACATGGCCTCAATCATGTGACCTCCTGGCATTGTTAGAAGCAGGGTAACATGACCTCTATGGAGTAAGTGGTTGAACAATTATAAATATGGTTATTTCAGCAGCCTCTTCACTATCAGTAGTTAGTTGGTCCCTAGAATGAGAATTGTTATAAGAGTAGCTACTGATAGTGAAGAGGCTGCTGAAATAACCATATTAATAATAATTGTTCAACCACTTACTCCATAGAGGTCATGTTACCCTGCTTCTAACAATGCCAGGAGGTCACATGATTGATTGCCATGTTCAGTCCATACGTGACCCCCCTGTTATCCAGTTAACAGTAGTTACAGGAACAGAACTTCTCCAGTATTACTAAGCAGCTTCGTATGTATATTTTTTTCCTTTACAGTAAACTTTATTAACACCATAACAGTCCCTAGACAGAGACAACCGTTATGCGAGTGTCATGGTGTTAATAAAGTTTACTGTAAAAGGAAGAAAAAAAACACACACAATGCTGGGAGAGGTAGTAATACTGGAGAAGGTCGGTTCCTGCAACTACTGTTAACTGGATAACAGGGGGTCACATATAGACTAAACATGGCAATCAATCATGTGACCTCCTGGCATTCAGTTAGCAGCAGGGTTACATGACATCTATGGGGTAAGTGGTGGAACAATTATAATAAATATGGTTATTTCAACATCCTCTTCACTATCAGTAGTTACCCTCTTTCTCCGAAAATAAGACAGTGTTTGCGCCCATAGATGCGCTACGTATTAGTTTCTGGGGTTGTCTTTTTTTTTTCTTCAATGAAGAAGAAATCACATTTATTGTGGAACAAAAAAAAATAAAAATAAAAAAAAATTATATACAAAATATAAAGTACTGTAAAGTACAGTACTTGGCTCACACACACTGCCTGGGACTGTATTGTACAGCAGCGATCTCCCACAGCAATTCCTGGACCACTTGTACAGCAGGAACGGTATTGCAGCTTCCAGCCACCAGAGGGAGCTCATTACAGCAGAATCTAACAGCAGGGACAGATCGTACTGTCATGGCTGCTGAAGGGAACATCAGTGACAGGTGAGAGTCTTCATTCAGCTTCCTGCATGCAGCTGCTCTGCAACAGATGGTGAAGGTAGGGGACGACAGTTATAAAAAAGAATCCCAGCTGCATGTGTGTGTTCTGTTCGGGCTTGCTTTCAAACGAAAACTTTACTATGTCTTACTTTCAGGGGTGCCTTATATTAGGGAAATCAACAAAACCTCTGCTATGTCTTACTTTCGGGGGTGGTCTTATTTTCAGGGAAACACGCTAGTTACTCGCATAACGGTTGTCTCTCTCTAGGGACTGTCATGGTGTTAATAAAGTTTACGTTAAAAGGAAAAATAAAACAAAAACACACATACGATGCTGCTGGAGGTAGTAATACTGGAGAAGTTCTGTTCCTGTAACTACTGATAACTGGATAACCGGGGGTCACATAACAAATGTGTGATGATCATCAGACTTTAGTAAATAAAGTTACTCTACGGCAGCCATTACTACAGACAGGAATGTGGGCTGTGCCATTTTTTTTTTTTTTCTTGATAGAGATCTAGTGCATGGACATAACTGGTACAGGACCAGACTTTTTAATACAAGTTTATTAGAAAATTACATGATTTCCTGTTCTATACATAATAACTGAAGACATGATAAAGTGGACAACCCCTTTAAAATAGTAACAGTATTGAGTTATTGCCGTTAGGACATCTTCAAATGGGGAACAAACCCAAAACTAAAAACTTTAGTGTTACTTCAATTCTAACATGACATTTTTGTAACAGTTTCCAGTGCGTACGATGCAGCCATAATGGGTTTAGCACAGGGAATTGTTATGGCATACAGTATACGGTAATTTAAGTGCACAGTTTGTAAGTACTCATATACTTTCATTTTCTATATGCATTAACTTGATGCCCATGTTAATATGGGCAAAAAAAAAAAAAAGCCGCTTTCACACTATAAAGGCTTTAACCCGAACGTGTCATACAAGTAACAGTCTTTACAATGTGTAAAATCTGTACAAAATTACAGATGCTTGTGGCATTGTATATGAACAGACTACTTGGCAAGGTCTGTATCGTAACCCATCAAAAAACAGTTAAAACAAGAGAGGTAGGGTTATATTCACATGGATGCATTGCGAAAACCTCTACCCAAGAGGAGAGGCTTGTGACCAAAAACAGCCAAGTAAAACACAGTACTGTACAGTAAATCGGGCAAAAGGGATGATCGCAGGTGGGACTGGCAAATCAGTGTCATTTAAACCTTTGTGGACTGATTCGGCACAGATTAATCCAGTTTTACCGATGGCTCTGCTATACTGTTTGTTCTTAAAGTTCACATCAGAGTAAAGGTATATATTTTTAAAGCAGCAAATTATTTCACTGTGGCCAGCTGGTGTAACGCAAACAAAAAAAAAAAAAAAAGGTGGTTAAGTGCTGGCTCGTGGTGTCCGACATCCACCAACTCTCTGGCCTCGATGTATCTTCATGTGTTTGGACAGATGGTCGCTGCGGGCAAACTTTTTGTCGCATATAGTACACTGGTACGGCTTCACTCCAGAGTGGGATCTTTTGTGCCTTGAAAGCTCATCAGAACGGGAGAACCTACACAGTGGGGAAAAAAAAATAAAAAATAAGAGACTATTCAAAAAACATGTATGAGAAGGTCTACCGCCATAATATTCTATCTATTCTTATTATAGGTCAGTGACAGATTGCTGGAAGTCAGACTCTTACAACAGAAATCTGCATAGCCACAATAAGATTTTTTTATAAAGGCGTTATCGAATTGATGGACTTTAATTTAAAGGGGTTGGACTGTAAACATGTAGCCCTATTCACAAGATGAACGATAAGTGTCTGACCACAAGGATGAGGGTCTCCAAACCCCCTAGTGAATAAAGCAGCAGTAGTGAATGGGAGCACTGAAGATAGTCGAGTGCTGTACTCTGCTCTCTTTGGCAGTCCTACAGACTGGATGGAGCGGCTGTTGTGCATGCACAATGCTACTCTTCACAAAAGGGGTTCGGGGTCCATATTTGTGTGACTGGTGTGGATCTAACCACTAGAAATGCTATTAATCATCGCCTATCCTGCTGATTAAAGACAATAGTTGTTAAAGAACCAACTTCATTAAGTAGCGTTTCCATATATTATGGTAACTAAAATTCCTCATGTTTATGGTATCAAGTGAAATGCTGTTACGGTTTGACTGACCCCCAGAGTATCTGAGGATCCTACAGTGGTCCTAAGCTCAAACACATTAGGGTCCCAATTGTCTAGCAGAAGGCAACCTATGTGGAGATGACTTTAGAACTAAAATCGACCGGTATCTTAATAAATCATGCATGTACACATATTACTTTAAACCCTTAAAGGGGTTGGGGAGAGTCCATATAGAACATGCCCTATATAGAAAATAGGTGGGCCTCCGAATAATTTTCTCTGGTGGGCCCAAGGAACTTCAGTCTGACACTGAAGACCATAATGATAAAAGGTGCTGGCTGGGTTCATCCTGGAAATGACAAGCCTAAACTAAATTCAAACAAATCTAATCTCCAGTTCAGTATTTTTTTTTTTAAATACTAATACCTAAACCAGTACTTAAATTACCCAATGACTGCCAGTTCCCAGTACGTAATGTATTAGTTGTCTTAGCTGCCATGTACTATTGCTTTAGCATGCATTTACTGACAAATGTAAGACCTCATATGGGGTAAGAATGCCAAGTATAGTGACCACATGTGTATGTGATATCCTCTAGAGAAAATAAATGTGCCTCGAAGGTTAAAAAATTTCCCTAAGTAGCGTCTGTCTATAGGTAATTAAATACTCAAAAATATACAATCTGGGCTGGGAATTAAAACATGTTGCGCACTAGTCCCTCCGCTGTGACGCTGGCGTGTACAGACTAACCGTTTGGAAGATGTTTAGGTTTGCTCACAATCTCAATACAGCGCTATATGTATTTGGGAACTTTTTACATACTGAAAAACTGACCCCAATATGAATTTAACAATGGGTGAGTACAATGATTTCAATGTATAATGCATATTGTCGTTTAGACGATACGTGTTTTACACAAGTTTTTGCATTGGGTTAAACGGATGCGTTCAATGACTGGACATGTCAATTCTTGATCCGTTTAACGCCCCGAAAAGGAAATAGAAAATATAGAGATATGTTTCTGCAGTCCAGAAAACTTATCCAAATACATACTACACTTTGTGGTATGTTTTTTGGATGCATTTTACATATTTCAAAGCCGTATTCACGTTCCCCAAGTCATTATAGTAAGCCACACCTTATCCTTGTTTGGATTTGGCCAGACGCTAGTTTCATTTTTTTTTTTTATCCACCTTTGTGGACCTTATCGGTATGTTCCAGTCCCAGTCTAGCCATACGCTCATTGGTGAAGTGACCCCATTTTTACACAATGTTTGTGTCGGACCACTTCCCTTTAAAGGAGTATTCCCTTTTATTAATTAGCTTTCAACATGTAGGCAGAGGTAAAATAAAGACCATTATCAAATACATTGCTGTTCTGATTGGCTTGTCTTCAGAGTTTGGAGCAGATCTCATCTGCTTTTGCACACAAGCTTCTATATGTACTGGCCACAATCTGCAGTTACTAAAGTGACCAGGATGGAGAGGTCACTCCCTGCTTTGTTCCTTATCTTGAAACACATTACTGACAAGCTTTAACCCTTTAGGGCTCTGTAGCTTTGTGAATTGCTGTTTACAAACCTCCTGCATTCATGTCACGATCAGGATCAGCAAGGAAGAGCAGAGCCGATATATCAATCTCTGATGTAGACCCACAAGAACCCTAAGGCCGTGTTCACACCGCTTATTCACGGGACGGATTTCACCCACAATTACGCCGTGTGCTCGGCAGCGGCAGTGAGGGGGGTGGGGGGTGGCGGCAGCTCGCCGGCCCCATAGACTAATATCCACGGCGCGTATACCGCCGTGATAATTGACATGTCACTTCTCTCCCCGCATTGTGCGAGCGGGAAGTGGAGACGGAATCCATAGTTCTCTATGAGAACTGTGCATTACCGTAATGGCTGGGATGGATGTCACCCGTAATTCGCGCAGTACGGCGCGAAATACGGGCTGAAATCCGTCTCCAAATAAGCAGTGTCAACATAGCCTTACCAGGAAGTGGGAGTCAAACTGCTGTGGCTCTGTAAGACAACATAGTGAGAAAGACCCCTTTAACTGTCCCCTGAAGGGATCAGTTTGTATATTGAAGGGGAGATTGAAACCCGTCGGGGACTCCTTACATTTTTGTCCCATTTTTCCCTTCTAGAGCTTACAGTGACATCTGTCCTATGGTCAGGTTCCAGACTGGGGTTGCACTAGTCTGGGTGGATGCCCTGCGTATAGTGGATAGGGTCTAATGGTTCTTGTAGGACGTACTAAGGACTTATTCTGTCACCCCAAAACCCTCCATAAGCAGCATCATAGATCTGGCCTATCCAAGTCTATTCTCTTAAGATTGTTCCCTTTCATCTCAGATTATACCATGATTGACCAGCTAGTAAATAAGTTTTAGACGTGCCACATGCTCATTTAATTCCTTACATAGTTAGAATGCAGAGTATGATGCCAGTTTGTAATACGCATCCATAGATATTCTTTGTGCTGCCATACAGGCTTGAATACACGTATCACCATTTTTAATTACTCCTACTTAAAAGCCAGTCTATATCCCTACCTGAGCATCCCTCGGGCTTCTAAGCCTGCTTATACCAGATAGACCCGTTGATACTAGTTAGACTAGTCTAACACTCTGCTGTATCAGATAGGATCGGACTGATCACCTTACATGGTTAACTTTTACATGGCCATATTTATCCCGTCTATACCAGTTCACATAATGGGCATTAGGTGCCTGGGCCTGTATATCAAGCTTATAGCCTCTGACCTGAGGGACAATGGCCCCTCTGCTAAAGACGAATTGATTACAGAAAACTGCAAAACTCTTACCTAATAGTTTGTAAGGAGGGTAAAAGACTGACGTGTGCCTCCAGTTATGTGAAAAAAAAAAAGGCTATGCTGATGTTAGTCCAGTTGTGTATTTCTACTTTGAGACTGCTGACTGTGCCGTGGGACAGCAAGACGGATACAGACAGCAGATGCCTATTACAGGAGTGGAATATCAGTGACTTCAACAACATCAGTAACATGTGTAGCGTTGGCACAGTGCCAGGCTGCAGAGTACTGCACCCGGATAAGGAAATGCAAGTACAAGAATCTATCATGCTCCTGAGGCAGGGGATACACTGTGTTAAAGTGGACTGCTGCATCAAAACCACCAGTCTAACGGCATTGGAAGAACCAAGCCACCTAGCTGGAACCACACTGTTCTTGGGTTATTGTAACCATCAAGCTTGTAGTGCCTGCTTGAGATTCAACTACAGGGCCTGTAATTTGTCAAATTATTACTGCACCCTCTTCACTGCTAGGCCTTGTTTCATATAAACATCAGCCCCCAGGGGTAAACATCTGACACCCAATTTAGCCACACTTACAAGTTGCTCCCTTCTCGCTTTTCTACACCTTTTTTACTGCAAATATTGGTGCAGGAACAGTAAGCCTAATATGATCAGTGTCCAGTTCTTAAAAAGGGGTATTCTCACCATGCTGTTTTAGAGAGCCACAGTCAGCTTCAGACTCCCATTACCTGATCAAGCTGTGGGTGCTGCTATAGCAGTGATTGGCATTATCAGCTCTGCTATTCCTAGCTGATTCAGTTACAGTGACATGACTGCTGGAGGTTCATAATCTGTAGTGCACACGGCTACAGAGCACAAAGGGTTAAAACTTGTCATTAACTTGAACTCCCTTGCTGAAGAGAGAAGACTGAGCAGAGAGACTGAGCAGAGGCTAAAATATCCTTTTATCTCCTGGACAAAGCAAAATGACAACAGCAATGTATTTTAAAAGTCCTCATTTATCTTTCCCTAAAAGTTAATAGCGAATCATGATGGTAAGAAAACCCTTAATCTTTGAGAGATTGTATTGATCCTTTAATCTTTGAGAGATTGTATTGATCCTTTAATCTTTGAGAGATTGTATTGATCCTTTAATCTTTGAGAGATTGTATTGATCCTTTAATCTTTGAGAGATTGTATTGATCCCTCTTTTGTAGTGCGGATAAGACACCTGTAAGCCACCATTAGGAATCGCTATAAGTCACTGGATCACCATAACTGGAAATAGTTACGGGCACCAGAGGATGGAAAAACCAGTTCCTCATTGACACGGTAGTAATGTCACATAACTTGTATATGGTTCATGGTAACTGTTGCACTGGGTACATTTTTCTAACTAAACACTTGTCAAGTCAATCAGGTTTGCATTCACTTCAGGTGACTCCACATGCACAACCAGCTTTTCCTGGAAAATGAAAACCATGCAACATGGACTGAAATGTCTGTTGTGCTCTAAAAGGCCTTTAGAAAGGAAAGTCCTATGGACATATTTAATGTTCATCTGATTAGAGACAAGTCTGTAGAACAGAAACGATGTGTTGTCCTGTTTTTAAACTAACTATAGCTTTAGAAAACTTGTTCCAAGTTATAATCAGTGAGGTCCAAGTGCCAGAATTTCCTCTGATCCACGAAGGGACAGAAGCATTCTAACCATGCTAACCCCACCACCTATGGGTCAGACAACCTGAGATTATCCCAGCAGAAGTGGGAACAGCTGTCAGCTAAGGGGTTTAACCCCTAGGTTTCAGTGATTTGACCCAGACCCCCACCAATCAATATTTCTAAAGCTTGGTGTCCAGAATTTACATATCGAGTTACCTAAAGAGGCAAAACAAAGTGAACCCTGAAAATTCTTGTAAATTGGTGCATACTTGCTCCCCTCCATGTGCACCACAAATGCTAGTGCCTTCTAACTCTACTACCTGGATGTACAACCGGACAAAAAAAACACCAAAACACTGAAACAGGTACCCTCTCAATGTGGTCCTTAACTTGCCACAGAGATTTTGTTTTAATGTCATTTTCCAATGATACATTGTCCACAAGGCTTAAAAACTTAAAGTGGGGTTAGGGAAAGATTTATTTTGTTGGCAGTGAAAATAGACCCATGACTTATAATACTCTAACTGGAGGTTGTCTATTTTTTCATGCATCCAACTCCAGATTTTTCTTCAATTCAGTTGCATAATTTTATATATATACACACACACACACATTACACACACATACATTATACACACAAAAAAAAAAAAAAAAAAACACCACACATACACCACCCCCCCCCCCCCCCCCCCCCATCTTCCCAATAGTGGAGAAGGCTACAGAGCTCTAGAGGGTTAAAGTTTGTTACTTATTATAAAACACAACAAGGGGTGACATCACCATGGTCAAACAGGGCTGCTGAAGCAATGAGAGCAGAGAAACTGTACATAAAGCAGCAGGTAAAATCTGTGCCATCTAAACAAAGCAAAATCAGAACAGCAATGTATTTCATGTTCGTCTCAGTTTACCTTTTCTTACATGTTTAAAAACTCATCATTGTGGTGAGAAAAAAATATATAAATTTGCAGGCATGTTTCAGCTCAGCCATTCAGAAACCTGTCCTAAACAAACAAGAATCAACCCCCCCCACCTCCCCGAATTGTGCATCTGCAGACAGGAAGCTACTGCCTTGGCTTAAAATCCCCAGTCACGTTTTTAATGGGTTGGATGTGGCTTTAAGGAACGTCGCTAAATAGGTGATGGTAGAGATTCTAGCGCTTTTTTCCTAGAGCCTTTTTGAATCCTGCAGCCATATTACGCACAGTCCATGACATGGCCACAGTTAGGACACCTTTGTCTGTGCAATCTACGTGGTGTTCCACAGAAATGAGAAACCCAAGTGGACCACTTACATGAGATCATGCAGTATTGTATGGGAAAAGATGACCAGGATTTCCAAAAATTCTGACAAAACACAAAATTACCATCTACAATTGAAACCATGAAAAGCTTTCTTACCTCCATCCACACTCGGGCCACGTGCAAACATAAGGCTTCTCCCCAGTGTGTCTTCGGAAGTGGGCTTTTAGATGTGAGCTTTTGGTGTACATCTTGTTACAACCAGGGTGACTGCACTTATGCACTCTGATCACAGCTGGAGCACCCTTTTGGATTTTCTGCTGCCCATCACTGACAAATACTCCTCCCATGCCAACGGCCGGACAGCCACGGGCAGCGGTGCAATTCTTACATACTTTTGGTCCCCAGGAGAGGTCGGCCCTGGGACTGGAGCCAGTGCCAGGCTTTGGCCCTGTACACTGATTACAAGCTGTGTAAGCCGGACACCACCCGTAGAGCTCTGTGCCAAAGACGAAGCACCAGGCACAGGCTGGATTTGAAGGATAACAGGAATACTGCCTGTAGTGGAAGGTGAAGTGGCCGAAGTGTTGGGAGTCAGTGGAGCCGATACATTCTCAGTTGGTTGAGTTGTATCGGTGTCTGAAGTCTGCTCACTAGTCATACAATTCTGGACCCATGTTCCCGGCATGGGCTGCTTCTCAACAAGTTCCTCTCGGATAAGATCCATGTTTTCCATTAAAAACTCCTCAATTTCTTCAAGTGTAGGACTAAAGTCTCCAGAGATCTGGGCACAAAAATCTGGGAGTTTCAACTGTGAAATTGGAGAAGCTTCCTTAGGCTCCTCTACGGCTTTTACCAATTGGGATAAAATAATTCCTTCCACCTCTTTAAGGCCACCTTCATCTACAGCTCTCTTCTGTATAGGCACAGGACTGTTCTCAAGCTTTTCCACCACAGATGGAGAAGAGGGGCTGGCTTCATCCTGCAGAAGGGTGAACAACGACACCTCTCCAGACTGGGGAACAGTCATGTTTTGTCCACACGGAGAAGTGGCATTAGAGAGCAGATCTGAGGCAGAGAGTGGTTCGCTGCAGATTAAAGAAACCATTTTGCAGGCCGATTATCCCCCCCACCCCTGGCCAAATTGGGGTGGGGGATTGCCAGAAAATAATCCGGAAGTGGTCTTTAAATGTGAAGACTTAACGACCTGTAGACAAATAAAAGCTTGTTAGTTTGCTTTTTAATATATAATCAGGTTTTAGGTTTCAGTTGTCAATACTGCGGTTGCCTTTACAAGATACTCCATGACATCACCACACCACAGACTGACATGTGGTTCAAGGGGTTGTGACACCAGTCAAATTTATCATCTATTTAAAGGATAGGTAAAAATAGCAGAGAAAGATCTGATCATCATCATCCCCAGCAACAGGACCAGAGTGCCCCGTTTGAATGGAAAAGCGATCACGTGTGCACCACTACTCCAAACACTGACAAGAGATAACTGAGCACAATCGTCGGCCGTCAGCCTCAACTTCTTAGATACTACACAACCCACTTAAAGAGGACCTGATGGCTCGCCTGTATTTTTTGTAAGTGGTATTTGGTAAGTGGACCTGATGGCTCGCACAAAATGCAAAAAATTCAGCTCACCGTGTTCCAATATGCTGCAGGGACCCTCCGGGCCAGGGAGATAGCTATGTAACAAGCACAAACGTATGGTCCAGCAGTCCAAAGGACAATAAAAATCCAATGTTTATTGAAAAATATTAAAATAAGACGGCAAAACATGCACAGGAGAGATGAACAGAGCTTACGCGTTTCAGGGCAACTGCCCCTTAATCATAGCATGTTTTACACAGGAAGTGTTTAAATATACATGTTAAACAGCTGATATAGCTCACCTGTAGCAGAGAAGAGGCAGCTCGTATGAAGATGACAATGCCTAAGCGGCAGTCACATGTCTTATACCGGACGTATCCGTAGTACGTGTAAGAACGCCGGCGCACTATCGGCATCCCAGACAGCGATGCGCGTGCGCAAAAGGAGTCGGGGTCGAAGCGAGCGGAGCCGGGATCTTAACCACAATACCAGTCAGGGCAGGCATCGGCGCCTGCGCACCAAAGGACCCGCCACGCCTGTGCCGAAAGAATTAGGACCGGCGCGGACAGAGCTAGGACGGTGATAACATAGGCGGTCGGCGCAATACATAACATATGCAACACACTGCCTTATAACTGACTGCAGGGGATAGAAACCGGAGATAAAAACAACTGAATAAAATACAAACCCCAAATAAACAAAGAGTGAGCCCACACAAATATAAAAGTCATATAAAACAGAAAAATAAAAACATGAAACAAATGAGAGCAAGTATGACAGATATGCACGACATGTAATGAATGAAAAAAAAACAAAAACACTAGAATGAAGTACTGAAACAACCAAGCCTATAACAAAACCTCAAATATATACATTAATAATGATAAAGAATTTCATTTTGTATATTGAGGCCACACAGAGTTTAGAGTTACGATCCAAAAGGCTTCTCTGTCACGTAATCGATAAATAAGATGGCCTCCTCGTTTGCCTAACTGAACCTAAAAAATGTATTGCTGGATTGGGCAGAGTTGATAAAATGTCGTTCAGCATTAGAAATATTGCAATTGCCGGGATTTTTGATGTAATTGAGGTGTTCACACACTAACTTTAAATTTGCATGTGGTGGAGCCAACATAATACAGGTGTGTGCATTCGATAATGTAAACTACAGAAGCAGAGTTGCAATTGAGATATTGTTTAATATTATAACGCTGCCCCTGAGATTGAAAAGACTGAGTGACCGGAGAAAAAGAGCAAGTCTTGCAAGGGTATGACCCACACTTGTAAAACCCCTGATGTTTGAGCCAATTAGTAGAGGGGGTCGTACAGAATTGGGGCCAATAAGACTCCATATGGTACGAGGACGTCTGGCTACTACTCTGCAGCCCTGTGCCAGAACATTTTTTAACAAGTGGTCTTCGAAAAGTATAGGCAAGTACTTACAAAAAATATTTTTTATGGATGAAAAGTGTGTGTTATAATCTACTACCAATGTGGGAATGTTAGGCGACTGTTTAGTACCCTGTTGCGGATATAAAAGATGTTTACGACTTTTGCGATCAACAATATGTTGCGCATGTTTAATAACCCACTGTGGGTAGCCTCTGGCAGAAAGGCGTTGCTGAATGTTGGGAGATTCACTAATGAAATTTTGTTGTGACGAACAGTTGCGTTTGGCGCGGGTTAACTCCCCGACAGGAATGGAAACACATGTATTTGGGATGGAAACTACGGTAGTTGTTAGTATGTGTAAACCGCTAACCGGCTTGCGGAAAGTTTTAGTTTGAATGTAATGGTCGGGGGTGCCTGTTAATGTTAGGGCTAAAAAAAAGAAACTTGTGTGGAATACAAAGGGATGGTAACTTTAAGGTTTAGAGGATTGTTATTTAAAAATTCTGCAAATAACAGATATCTGTCATATGAACGCCTCCATATGAACAACGTCATCTATATACCTTCCATACCACTGGACGTCTGAAAAAAAAGGGTTGTTTCAGAAAAAATATACATGTGCTCAAACCAGGACATAACTAAATTCGCAACGGATGGTGTACATTTGGCTCCCATGAAAACCCCACATAACTGTAAATAAAAATGTTTATCAAAAAGAAAAAAATGTGGGACCTGAAGGCTCGCCTGTATTTTTTGGCAAGTGGTATTTGGTAAGTGGACCTGATGGCTCGCCTGTATTTTTTTGGGAGAGTGGTATTTGGTAAGTGGACCCGATGGCGCTTTGGTATTTTTTCTCCATGAAATAGTGGTGGAGTGTCATTTCTAGACATCGTAGAGCTGCCAAGAACACACTACTTGAACAACCGGATAAGGGACTGTCCCCTTTTCCATGTATTTATAAACCTGTAGAATGACAACATACAGAGAGTTCCAAGAAAAAAAATCACTGAAATTGTAATTTCATAGAAAATACAAAGATTTACCAAGAAATGAAAAGAGGAAGGAAGAACGGAACAAAAAAAAAAAAAAAAAAAAAAAACTTGCTACACTGACTGATATGGAAAAAAGTAGGGGACGGTTTGAAGGAAGTATAACATCAGGATCAGGCTGCACACTTAGGCCTCGTTCACAAGGCTTATTCAAGCCGGAATTGTGAGCCGGATTGCGCTCGCAATTCCGGCGTGAATAAGGGGCGGGGGCGCGGCCCCATAGACTTCCATTACCCACGGCGCGGATTGCACCTGGATAATGTTCATGTCACTTTCTCCCCGCCCGGCGGATTTGCCGAGCGGGGTGGAGCGACGGAATCCACTGTTCTCTATGAGAATGGTGGATTACCATAATTACTGCGACGGATTTGGCGCCGTACTGCAAAACGCAAATCCAGCGCGTAGTACGGCGCCATTCCGCGGCGTAATTAAGCGTGTGATACTCGGAGCACTTAGGCTTATGTTCTACACTGCGTTCAGGGAATTTCGGCAATGTTTTCTTGCGTCATAACTATGTGCCTAATTACAGTATCCATATAGAGAACAAGCCGGCAGTACACCGTGTGTTTCGGGAGCTCGTGTGTATCAGCGTGTACTACCCGAGACATGAGGAGGGGGGGGGGGGGGAGGGGCACAGCAGCCCTACCTAGCACCCATTGAACTATGTATTAGTTCAACAGCACGGTAATCGACGTACACAATAACTGACATGTCAACATTATCCCCACGGTACTTTAGCGATCGTATTGTATATACGCGCAGGGGGGAGGGGTGACGAGGAGGTAATCCATAGTTCTGTATGAGAGCTATGGATTTAACGTAAATGCTGGGCGCATTTCGCCACGTATTTAAGCAGAATTGCGCTCCAAATAATATAGCGTCCGTTTCCGTGAATCTATACCTTAGCCTATGTTCATCAAGGCCTTTAGTCACATGTCGTAATTTGCCAGGATGGATTTCGGCGGCGCCATTTCGGCCATTACAATGGGGGCGGGGCAGAAGGGGGTATGGTAGCGTGCATCCCATAGAAATTTTGTTATCCACGGCGCGTATTCAGCCTTTGGTATAATTGGAAATGTCAAGAATACGGCGAGGACATCGTGGGGTGAGGAGACTGAATCCATAGATTCTCTATGCGAGAACTGTGGATTACCGTAATGGCACCGGGGGCGGATTTCAGCCGTTTGACGGCGCAGTGATGGCAACGAAAATACGGTCTGAAATCCGTCCCAAAATATGCCGTGTAGTGAACATAGCCTTAGACTTTTTGTTGCCAATAGCAATCCAAATCAGAGCCGCCCCAACCGTTTTCAATCTTTCAGAGCAACTACATGAACTGTAAAAGGGGGAACCCGATTCGGATTGTATAAATATAGGCTAAACTATAATAAAAGGTCTAAGTAGTAGACCTAATGTCTGTTTTCAGCTGGTGGGTCCGATAGGTTGTTAATATCCTATACAGTTTTGTTAGTTGCGATTGGGCAAAGGGATGTTTTTGTTAAGTAATAACTTGTTTTTTATTTGCCGATGATAGATTGTTGATTCTCATTCGTTTTGTTTGAAGCACATACAAACTTGCTTCACTTTTCAGTTTGCACAACATTTTGTTACAAGGACCAAATCTTCTACAGGTATTCCCCATCCGGAGAACCTTGATGTGCACTTCTATTTATAATATACCCTAAGTTGGCAGACGGTTTTGGCTCACTCTCTAGGGGACTGCTAAAAAATTAGGAATGGGGATAGTTTCCCTTCCTCCAGATAAGATGTTAATGGGGCACATTTTCATTGTCGTTTTTGGGAACTTCACAGAAGTGGCTGTTTTAGAACTAAAACTAGACATATCGCACATATATAGAGTCTCCTCATTGGAGTCTTGAACCTATAACCCGTCTATGGTATCTCTTGTGGATCTGCCATAATAAATTAAATAAATTCTCCACATCTGTGCTGATGGTGATCTCCCTGCAGGTATGCACTGTTTTACTCAATATATACAATGCCTGTACCCATTCTTTGCAAGATCAATGCAAATCTAAATTGGACTTGCACAGGTCGCCCACTGACTGAGAGGCTCATCTTAGCCACATCCAGTCCAGGCCATGCCCTTTCCATTATGTATAATTTGTTGCTATCTCCGCTCCCTCCCGCCCAGCTGCCTTTCCTTCTGCCGTCAATGGCGTGATGTATGAGTTGGGACTCTCCTTTTCTGACTTGCAATGGCAATAGTTGTTTTTCAATTGACCCATAAAGCTTTGATTGGCCTATAAATATCAAGGAAACGTCGTTATAAAATTTGCTTTCCAGATGGGTACAGGGTTTGGCCTACTGTTTACTATAAGTGGTACCACGACTGGTATCAAGATCAGTGTTGGTTGGAGGTACAGTTTGTGGGGAGCGGCGAAGCGGGCACCAATGCACGCACATTTGGTGGAGGCTGTGCCCAGCTTTGGGGGTTTGGGTCTGAAGTGTATTAAACCGTAATCAAGGACTAGTGGCGGGAGTAATGGTTACCTGATTCACGACGAGGCCCTGCTACCTTTTATCATGTTTGATTTCGCCCCTTAAATAGGGGATTTAAGAAATCCCCTCTCCTCCATTACCTGTTTGCAGGCAGCTAAATCCTTTATTCCCGCGATAGTGGAAATCGTCCGCATCTCACTCACTGGAAGATTGGTTATGCAGATAAAATATTCCTATGCAGAGGATGGAGGAGTTGATTTCTATAGCCCTGACCCAAAATGCTTGAAGTTCAGGAACCTGGTTCCACAGGTTACTTTTCAAAAACCCCACCCCCCACCTCCTGCTATACTTCTCTTAATTTCTTGGTGAGATCGGAATCTTATAACTATGGCCCGTGACCTGTTGCTCCTAGAGGTGATTTCACTTGAACAGGTGAGACCTATGCTGTCGGGAACAGCAGGGACTTGGGTGAGGTCAAGTGGCTGCTAATGTGGCCCTTGTTGATTGGTTCTTGTTTCCCTACCCACTCCCCTCCTTCCCGTGTTTTTTTTTTTTTTTTCTTTTCCCCATCTCTCTCTCTCTGCTACCCCCCTTCCTCTTGTATGTGTGGTTTATTTGTGTTTATTAGTCTTTACCCTTGTATATTGTTAACCTATTGTTTCCCAATCTGGATGTATGGGTTTTGTTCATATACCGAAACTTCAAGATCACAGTTGAGAAGACTCTGTCCACCACCTTAAGATTGTTTACTTTCTGTTTTATTTGGTCGCTTCGAAGTTTCTGCAGTTACAGTTTTGACTGTGCACATTGTTATACTTGTAATGTTGGTGCGGAAAGTCCGCACGTAATTTTGACTCCACTTCTCTTTTGTACACAGTCCTTTTACTATTCATTTTGCTTTTGGTCATATTATGTCCAATCTTTATGTTCTTCAATAAAGTTTCTCTTGAATTTGAAAAAAAAAAAATATAAATTAAATAATTCTCTTCTGAGGAATAAATGCAGTTCTTTCCATGGATTGTGGAGTTTGGCTGCTTAAACATAGCATATACAGCACCTTTAGTGCCAGCCCATAGCCATGCCATAATAATACCTATATATAATTGTGCCAACCAACAACACCCGTGTGCCAGGAGATTACCTCCTTTTTATGTTTTTGGCAGTGACCAACATCTGGTTTGTTGTCTTGCATGGCAGGGGCACTACTGCCACACGAGGAGCACGGGGGGGTTACCTGGGCATTTAAAATTACCATCCTTGCTTTTGAAACAACCGAAGACCATTTCAAATGGTAGCAAAAGCCATAAAGGGTTTGTTCTCACAGCGTTTTTTTTCAAGCTGATATTACTTGCTGCGTTAATACGTAAATCCAAAAGACGTAACCAAAGTGTGGTGCATGTTTTGAATGCTGTTTTATTGCCGCAGCTGGAAAGTAACGCACCACTATAGTATTTTTAAATACGGCCAGTCTGTCCGCGTAATAAAATTGGGAATCAAGAAAACTCTAGATCGGATCCTTTTTCGCAAGCACCAAAAAGGACGAAGTTATATACATGTTTCATCTGAAGGTTTTGTATCCTTGCTGTTCATTGCTATAGCACTCTCAATGTTGATTTGTATACTTTTTTGACGGTCCATTTTCACATAAATACGCGTATTTGTTTGAACGTCTCCCCAACACTATTGATGAGTGTAGCACGTCAGAACTTTAAATTCTTGCTACAAATCAGATATTTAAGGGTTACCACCTAGATTGTAGTAGCATCACAGCTCAAACTCTAGATGCAATATTCCAGGCGCTGTACTGATTTGACATTGGGGAGCAGGATAAAATACTTTACCCTTTCAGTCCATGGCATCTGTAGGCGTATGTTTACACTGCAGTGGATCTCAAAAAAGACGACCTGAAAACCTAATAGCTAAAACACCGTTCATGAAACTGAGTTTTGCTCTGTCCACTGCACTGTCAAAAAAGCAGCTGAAATATAAACGGACGTTTCTTTTAGCATGCGCCGTTTTTGTTTTTTTTGAAAGCGGTCTTTTGCTGCTTGCCTTTTTAATGTATGCACAAATTAAGCCATTGGATGTAAGCTAACACCCTACAGGTGGTAGTTAACATGGTGAAGTAGTCATTTCCTTTAGATCACTGTAGCCATTGTGAGCACATTGTCCTTTGTGTCATGCGGCTGGTGTGTGCTTTGCTTTATTAAATTTATACCCAGATTCTTGCACCAAATCCACAAAAACCCCCACATTATCTTTTCCTACAGCATGATAACTGTAAATTAGCATCAAAATCTGTAAAGAAAAGGATTTTAGCGGCAAAATTCCCCAATAAGCAGTATTGCGCCAAATTCCGCCCCATAAAAATATTTTTATAAGTGTCAGCAAGCTAAAGAGATCAAGTTTATTAGCGCACAACATTTTTAAAGATATTGATCTTCTGTGCACAAATCCCGTAAAAACAAAAAAAAAAAACGGATTTCTGCGCCAAAAATCTGTATAAATAACTATTTTTTGTGTCACAAAGCTTAGATTCACTTTATTCAGCGCCAAAAAGATTGTTAAAAAAATTTATTTTAGGCCAAAAAACGTTAAAAAAACATTCTCTGCGCCAAAATCCAAAAAAAAAACAAAACGTATTTTTGGCTAACAGAACGTCAGAACAAGCGGGCATGAGAGATAAATATTTTGGCGGCTAATATAATAAATGTTGCAAGAAATAGATTGTAACACCAAAAGTCCTCGTTAAAAAATAAAGCGGATTCTGGCGCCAAAAATCCGTTTATTAAAAAATTTATGTTTCAGGTCAGTAATGAGTTTTCTTTATTTGCGACCAAAACTATTTTTTAGTGAAGGATATTTAGCATCAAAATCTGTATATAAAAAAAAAAAAAGGATTCTGACTGCCAAAATCTGATAAAAAAATACGTCATTTTTAGTGAAAATAAATTATGTATTGCGCAAAAAAATCGTTAGCGGCCAAAGCATGATCATTTTATTACAAAAGGTAACAAACAAAAGGAAACATATGACACTTGTATGCAGATATTGATTAAATGGAATCACCTTTGTATACACCCCACTATAGGTTGGGACTTGGGTCTTCCTGGGGAGGCGTTTTCATTGAAAAACCGCGCAAAAAAAACGCCACGAAAATCGCCACTAAAGGAGTCCGCCGCTTTCCATTGACTCCTGTAGTAACTTTTCTGCCCCTGCTCTGGCGGTTTTTTAGAAGCATATTGCAAAAATTCCGACCAGTAAATATAAACCGAAGAGAAATAAGGAGAAGCTTCAGTGTAGACAGCAGGACGTTTTTAAAGTGAAGTTCTATGGGACGGAGATGATTTCATGTAGTTTTTCCTGCGTTTTTAGAAAACGAAAAAAACGCTTGAAAAAAAAACGGGACTTTCTGTGCAGTTCGTCTGACAGAGGCTTACAGGGGGGTAGTTGCAAGTTATAGCATAGATAAAGATGGGAAAAAAAAATAGTATAAAGAAAAATAAAAAAATAAATAAAAAAAAAAAAACAAAACTGTAAATAAAAACTTTTATTTCAGGCTTCTCTTCCCTTGTAGTATACTGGTCGGGGGTCAAAAGGTTTCATGTCATGAACCTCTTACAGAATGAGAGAACATATGTGATTTTTCTTCTATAAAAAGAAGGGAGAATACAAGCAGCTGCATAACTACATCACGCTGCTACTTAAATGAGAAGATTTGTGATGTAAAAGGTTCACCAATGTCTGGATTTGCACGTGATCCAGACTTTGTTCTGGCGACCATGTGAAGATTATATTCCATTTATAGACATGGTCTAAGGCTTAGCTATGAGGGGCATATCTTGGAATGGATTAGGGCCCCATAACAAAACAAGATAGGCTCCCAGTAATAATTAAAGGTATAGATCACATGGTGTATTGCTGCGTGCACAGGTATGCACCACAAAACATTTGATGTGCTGTTTAAATTACGGACTTGCAAGTCATTTCAGTGCGATTATGTACAATGGGCTGAGGCAGATATCTGCATCTTATACTTAAATATTTGATGGCGCATATACACCTGAAAGAACAGGGGTAACCGTCTATTCTTTTTCAAGTGCGCCAATAAAAATTCCAGATACGAAAAATATACGCGTTAGTCGGAATGATGGTGCTACATTACAGTACCAGTCTATGATAAGTGTTCTTTAAAGGGGTTGGTCTCACATACAGTTGATTTATCCTGTTTTTCATTGTGAATCAGGGGCAAGGTTTAATGGCTCAACTACTTAGGGGCTGCAGTACGTAATATTATTAGCCAGGGTCTGTAGCTTATAGTCAACCACTGATGGTATGCCTATCATGAGAGATTGACCACAGGTCTCACAGATAAGCGATAGTGACTGAGGTGTTGATTGCAGCCCATACTAACGTGGGAGATCCTCTCAGATTAGGTAGTACACTGTATGGAATATATGCAAAGTGACTTGTTTTTGCAAGATATATGAAATAGTAAGCAATTCTTCTAATGAGGACAAACCCTTTAAATATATGATTTGACTCCATATTTCGGGCCCAAAAAACACGCACAAAACACGCATTGTGAAACATACCTGCAATACAACATAAGGGCTTGTTCCACAGGGAGTTTACTCTCCGTGTTACAAAGCGCTTTATGGGATCCGTCTTGGGGTCCGCCTCTGTCGGTCCCAAGACGGATCTAAACTAAACAATTAGCAGTGAGGATCTATTGACATGATTCTTTCCAATACACGGTGCTGAGCTGCGCTTTTTGATAAACACACGAGCTGGTTCTCCTTCTTAAAGTGAAAGCCAGCTACGATGTTCTGCGAGCGAGCTTATGATATTCATTTGCTAGTTCCGTCTTGGGAACCGATCACAGAGCAGGACCCCACAGATGGATCCGTAAAAGCGCTTGTTACGTCGGAGTGAAATAACTCACCTAGTGTACACAACAGCACTCTGATAGTGTACAGATTTGCACCTATTGGCTATTCTACCTATCAAATTTGCTTACAATGTTCCATGATCCTGGCCGATGGGTGTCCATCGCATGAGAGTTTTACGTGGCCCTTGTTTAGTGTTCCATATATGACATACATTTACTGAGTATCTGTTATTACTAACTTATTTATTTGACTTGTATTCATTATTTGCCTAGGTAAGGCACATCGCCCAAGTCCTCTCATAGCTGTGTGGCATTTTCTCAATTTACCTCAGGATATGTTCAGTAATTATTTAGGCTATCGTTAGGGTGGGGTGGGGGGGGGGGGGGCGGGTGGGAACAGCAGGGGCGGGGCCAGGGGCGGTCGGATGGGGGGTGTATCGTAGTGTTGTGTTGTGTGGGTAGTCGTGGGTTAGGGTAGATGTGTTGAGTGTGTGTGGTGTTTGTGTGTATGTGTGTGTTAGTTTAGTTGTGTGTGTTTGATGAGGTTGTGTCTGTGGTGAGTGGAAGGGTGTGTGGTTGGTGTGTTGTGTGTGTGTGTGTGTGTGTGTGTAGCGTTTGGTGTGAGTGTTTGTGTGTGTGTGTTTTGTGGGTGTGTGTGTTGTGTTGTGTGTGTGGTGTTGTGTGTGTGTTGTGTTTAGTGTGTGTGTGTGTGTGTGTTGTGTTGTGAGTGTTCTGTGTGTTAGTGTGAGCGTTTTCGGGGGTCACGTGGCTGGTGCGGGGTGAACAGGGCAGAAGCGGGAAAGGGGGGTATTTCGACGTGAGTCACATCTCTGGTCCTTTGATTATTTTCAGATTTCTTCCTTTTCTATACAGATATGTACTCATTTGTGGGTTGCCCAGGGGGCGCATTTTCTCTGGTGCCAGCGTGGTGTTTATGGCTAATGCCGAGGCCGTATCAGATGTTGCCTATGTATAGGATAGGCACGATGTTGGTTGACTCTTCTGAGACTATGTTCTGCTTAGATCCTGTCTTGTTGTTATTAAAGACGTAGAATCTACATACATTATTTTATTTAAAGGTTGTGTCACTATAAAAAAAAAAAAAAAAAAAAAAAGCCCTCCGGATCATACACCGATCTAAACACTGTCGCCGCAAGATAGCTGCGCTGTGTTTTTACGAGGCACCCTATACGTCCGAGAGGGATGAAGGAAAAGAGCCCGGGGGGGTGAGGGGGCGGGGGGCCCGTAGGGTCCCGACGGGAATAGCACGGGAGACATAAATTCGTGTGGTGGTTTTCGGGCCGGGTGGAGGGGTTTATCCCGTGGGTAGAGAGAAGGGTGGGGAAGAAGGCGATTAGAGTGATATGTGGCGGTGTAGTAGTCGCGGATCACATCCCTTCGCCGGAAACCTCCCTATTCCCGAGACGTAGCAACCACGTCCGGCGTTTCGGTGGCCCACTATATGCCTGTATTCCCAAACCAGGCACATAAGAGCCCCTGCCACATGGCGGTACGCTAGCCCGCCCAAATCTCCCTTTGTTGAAGTTAGGAAGTTATCAAGTTTTACGGCAATTAGCTGCGCTAGCAAACTGACCGAATTATAGGCGGTGGCGTACACAGTGGCTTTTGTGCACTTCGCCAGACCAGATTTACAGGTGGGGTTTGTTCCGGGCAGGTTAGAAAGGGGAATAAAGGGGCACCCCGGCCCCCCCCGGGGATTAACCACCCCTGCTGGATTAACTTTTAGACATCCATACATCATTTGCCCAAGTCCTGCAAAGTCCCTCTAATGGTCCTATACCCTGGATGCCGAAAAAAAAAAGAAAAAGCCTTTGGAACAGGATCTCATGGGATCTTTAACTGCTACTCTTCGGCGCCCTGGGGATGGGACTATTCTTTTCTTGCAGGAGTTCTAGCTCTTTACCAGACCCCTTCCGCCCTAATTAAAATATGAAAAGGCACTCGTTTCAGGACTCTTTTGTTGATAACTAACGGCACGAGACAGCGGCTTTGTTTGATCCCCTTCATCACACGCTCCTTCCTCCTATTATGTCCTGGTTATCGAGAATTTGGTTATCCGCATTACGTAATGTCCGCTGGCCTTTACCAGGTGTTGATGTGTTGTGACACTATATTGACGGGAAAGGATATTAAATATGTTGCATTTAGCGGGGTCGATTTCTAAGTATTATATAACCATTACCGACCACGTCCCCTCCCCTCTCTCTAATTTCTATATTCCGGGGGTAACGTTTTGGGCCGCAATTCGTGGTCGAACTTTTAAAATTGTTTTTGTGTCTAAATCTGAGGCACATCTACTAAATCTATGAGGACATGAAGAGTTTGTAGGGTTTAACCCCTCCTCAGTTCTTGCTCAAGCTCAATGCGGAGGACTATCCCACATTGGTGTGGCCCTCTCGATGGCCTGGACCCTGTCGTACTAGGGAATCACATCGCGGTAATTTAACGAATTTATTCTCCCTAAATTTTGATATCTGCAGTTAGGGCATTCCGCGGGGATTTTAAACCTCATGGGACCACAACAGTGTTTTTCTTGATTTTGGGAGAGTTAACATTCTGAAATAATGTCAGTATTACCCCGCTAGCATTCTGTTATCTCTTAAAAACTATCCCTCCTGTTTCTCTATATCCCAATTTTCTTTTTGGTAGTGTCGCAATTTACTAACGTTTCTTTACCGTATTTTGTCTGGCCCTCCTCTCGTCCCAGGCTTCTATCCTATTCTACTTTAACCAGACATAAGACTTTAGGCGGAGTCTGGGACTCCCTGCTGCTGGAACAGTTATTTCTGGCTGTTGGCAGCGTTATGCACAAGGTTGACTAGGACATTGGGTATGCCCCAGATGATTGGAAATATGGATGGACCCGCATTGCCCACGTGATGTGTCTTCTCTATGTCCCTCTCGCATCGCTCTCCCTGGATTCTGGGAATCTTCCCCTTGTAATGGTTATCATTCTCATTTTCCGTTAAACACTACCCTGACTCGGGTTAGCTTACATAAGGCGTATTTGGGATTCTATTAATTGACAGTGCAGTAGGCCATCTTTTACTATGATTTATTCGGATTAACCCTTCTTTCCCACCTGGTGCTGGGGACCGCGTCCCTTTTTTGGGAAGCCTCTAGACTGGGCTCTCCCCCTCTACGTCCTTCAATCAAGTGATGGCTGGTGAGCCCTGTCTATCCCCATCGTCGGTTTAGCTGTTGTTGTATATGGCCCCTGAACATGCCTTCTTCAAGCTTTTCAAATATCTTCAAATGAGGGCATTTCCTTGCTTCTTTGGGTTACTCTTCTCAAGCCAGAGATCTCTCACTAAATTTGAGCAATGCAATTATCGTTTCACATGGATCTCCCCCGAGGCATTTTATTGTTACTATTTACTCTTGTACTCTGAGTTGGTGCTGTGGGTTTGATGACCTGTGTGGATTCTTCCTTCCTACTGTGCTGCTGCTTGGGAAAATAGACCTGGGTTGACAGTTTGCTTTTTCCATTGAACTAATGGCATAAATGTTTCGAGCTTACTCATAAATGCTGTTGTTGCGTACAATAGGGCTAAGAGAAAGTTTCAAAATTATGGTCGATGTTGGGTATAGGGTTCCCAATGTAATGTATCTCCACAACAATATGTTCCCGCTGGTGTCTCTGAGGACTGTTGGCGCCTTGGGTTGTAGGTTCTTTCCTCTATTAATAAAGGGACCATGCTCCATATATGGTGGGATGTCAATTTGCCTGACGGGCTTTGGGCATGCAGATGTGTACCGCGTTTACACCAGGGATGGATCTTTCCGGAATAATACCTTTATCCCTAAGGACCCTGCCGCAGCTGTTTTACTGTTATATGTTTAATATTGGTACTCCCACCTACAAAAAATATCCTTCTTCGACACCGCCTACAAATCGGCCAAACTGAGTACATTCCAAGGACATTGGGATTGACACCAAATCCTACCTTCGATTTTCGAGGAATGGGTACACTGGTGGTTTCCCATGTTTATCACACATGGAGGAATTTCATAGCCGTGTCAGGAGGAAGGGAACCGAGTTCGGTTGCTGACACAGATATTGGCACCGTGGTGTGCAATTCCTAGGCTCATTCACGATTGCTTGCTTCCCGTCCGACCCTAACCTCTACACGACTCACTCAACGCTACTTTAAAGATCTTCCAGCTATAAAGGCCCCCTCCTTGAAATAAAGGGGGCCTACCCCCCTCCTCTTCCCCTTTTTTGTTCCCTGTTCCTCTCCCCCCCCCCTTTGTGTGATTGTTGGCTTGTGTGTTGAGTGTGTTTAATTTTTTAGTATTCTAGGTTTTTTAGGGCGGGGTTAATTTTACCTTGACCCAAATTTGCCATATGGACCCAAAAGTCCTTTACTACACGGGCCCGTTAATGTTCCTTTAATTGTCATTGTTTTTGGGGCTGCATGTTTTCTCGGGGTTTTTTGTTGCTCAAAAAACTAGGTTTTTTTTTGAATACTGTTTGTTTACTGCACAAAACTGATGTACCATTTGGACTTGACCCATTTGAATTATTTTTCATAGGCTTTCCCAGGTTTTTTCCCCTTGTGTTAAAAAGTTTCTATGTTTTCCCTGTAAAAAACGGCTTTGGGGACAATGTTTTCATATTTACTTATCTGCAAATGATTTTTTCCTAATAAAATTGTTGGAATATGAAAAAAAAAAAAGAAAAAAAAGCCCCATTTCCCTCACTCGTCAAACTAAGGTGGACGTTTTGCAGGCTACTTTCATGGCCATTGTACTAGGTGGGTGCCCTGAACTTGGTATGACAACAACATCCACACAAATGCTCGGATGCAGAGATTTTTGTTATCCCCATAACTCCCCCCACCCCCATCAACATGGCTGTACAAGGGCTTGATTTTGTGGGACTGGTTTTATTTTTTAATTGTATGATTTAATATACGGTAGTATACATTATATTGGGAAACAAATAAGTTCATAAAAATAATAGTGCAGTATAAATGACAAAGTTTTTGAGTTTGTATTAATCCACCAGTGCTAGAATTAGGGTATGTTCACGTCGCTTATTTAGCCGCGTAGTGCACCTGCACGCAGAATCATTAGGATATGTTCACACTTTGGACAGAAGAGGTGTCCCCGAGAATTTAAACTTAAGTTTAAAGGGAATGTCATCAAAAAATGAGCCATTGTTTAAGTCCCATTTTTATGTTAAACACATTTTTTAGACGTTTTTGGTTGTTTTAGTTTTTCATATCACTTAATATTTTTAATAATTCTAGAGTTTTCACTTTGGCCGCTAGGCCTTGTTTGCACTGCTTAAACAGTAGTCAGAGAGATGCTTTACAGTAGCTTCATGCACATAGGAGACTTAAGACTGACTCAGTCCCATTCACTTCTATAGGAGAGTTTTCTAGGTATGCTCTGTGACCTGGGAAGAAGTCAGTGTGCAGGGAGCTGAAAGGGTGAACTGTGACAGCTCCTCTTGTGACTGGTGGATCCTGTGTTATCTATTCACAATGGTGTCTCCTTTCAGTTTGACCCGCTTTGTGCGGATAATGAGCAGACAACGGAGAATCCTTCTGTGCAACACAGGAAGCGTCAGACTATTCAGCTTAGTGGCCAAAGTGAAAACTGCTGGACTTAAAGAATTATTAAAAAAATCTTGAAAGTGATATGGAAAATTAAAAAAAAAAAAAAAGATATAACCAAAAATTCTTAAAAATGTGGCCAAAGTGAAAACTCCAGCACTTATACATTAAGAATTTTTGGTTAAAACTGTTCAAACTGAAAGGAGACACCAGTGTGAATAGATAACACAGTATCCAACAGTCACAAGAGGAGAGTCACAGTTCACCTCCCTGCACAGTGACTTCTTCCCAGGTCACAGAGCATGCCTTGAAAACTCTCCTATAGAAGTGAATGGGACTGAGTCAGTCTTACGTCTCCTATGTGCATGAAGCTACTATAAAGCATCTCTGACTGCTGTTTAAGCAGTGCAAACAAGGCCTAGTGGCCAAAAGTGAAAACTCAAGAATTAAAAAATATTGAAAGTGATATGAAACATTTAAAAAAAAATAAATAAATAATTCTTAAAAAAATGTTTTTAACATAAAAACACGGATTAAACAATAAGTCATTTTTAATGACATTCCCTTTAAGAACCAGAATCCACATTAAATTCCTTGTTAAAAGCCATCATGTGAACGTACCTTTACTCACCTCTATCCCCCCTATGGTTACAGTAGTCCACACCGGTCCTGCAGAGATGACGTCACATCATTCACAAGACCGCTGTAGTAAATCTCTAGCCTCACCACTGATGTGTACATGTAAGGTGTGAGAATGCAGGGGCCACATGAATGATCTACATGACCACATTGCTGCAGGACTACAAAGGATCAATGGTGAAACAGGGGAATTAACGGTTATTTTATAACATTTTCTGCTCTTTGGAATCTTTCATAAAACCCTGGACAACCCCACCAAATTGATTAGCTTTAGAGAAATGAAAACAAAAGGTAAATAAAGATTACCACCAAATATATTGCTGTTCTGATATTGCTTCTCTGCAGTTAGAGCAGTTCTTATCTTCTGCTTGTGTACACAAGCTTCCCTAGGTTACAGTCAACCTTTCTCTGTGTTCTGTTGTCTAGCAGCCCTCTTGTTTCTTTCTCAGCAGAAAAAGAGCTCCTTTATGTTTCTCTGTAGCCTTCTTCACTGCACTTAAAGAGGTTGTCTCACTACAAGGATTGCTTTTTACGTTACAGATCTTGCAAAAACAAGTCACTTCACAACATATGTTCATTAACTGTATCCTACCCATTCTGAGATATCCCCTCTTGTATGGGCTGCATCAGCTCCTCAGGTTGCTATAGCTACAGACCTGTTTGATCTATCCTGATAGGCTGCCAGCACTGGTTGCTATAGCTACAGCCCTGGATTCTACTGCAGCCTAGTGGAAGCCAGTAAACACGCCCTGAATGAAAAATTGAAACCAAAAAAAACAGGACTGAGGTAAGATGAATCAATGTAGTGAGACAACCCCTTTAAAATCCCTGTCAGGAAGACCACTTGAGGATCGATGGCCTGACATGGGGTGTATTTGTGACGTTGTGCTCCCCCTAGTGGTATACAGTGTCAGTCAGGTTAACGGTGAACTGTATCCTTGTCCACAAGGCATAAGAAGACCCAGGGAGTAATAGAGTATGCCCCACAATCCTGAAGGGAACCCTGCCAGCCCGGTAGACTGCCACAAGTTCCTCATTAGCTATAAGCCTGCTCCGTATCAAACTTATAACAGGCCAGGAACCAGCCCAGGTAGTGATATATTAAAGACCAATAAGATTAACACGTGAGATCAGGGTGATGAAGACAACAGACCAGCTCAGGATCAAAGTTTAAATATTTAATCGCCTTGTGAGCGCACTAGACAAACACTACACACATAGGGATATGACTATACATACACTGGTTGGAGGCGCAAATACGCATATGGGTACAGAAAGAGGAGGCAAGAGGTGTCTATTTACCTTATGTTGGCCTTGTGCTAGGCACACATTGGGGGGTGAATGTGGCCTACGGGTCCTGTGTGGGTTCTCCTGGAATGCTGATGCATGTACCCACTGTCCAATAGAGACAACAGTGGACCCAGGTGGGCTCAGACTTAACTGTACTGGGACATCCCACCCCTGGTCTACACGCTCCTCCTTTGAAGGCCAGGCTGGTTCCAGCTTGTACACTAGAACGGGTCATATACTGGCAGGGAAATGGCAGTCAAGCCAGTGGTACCATCAGAACTGGATGGGCCTAAGATACGACTGGGTACCAAACACTGGGCTGCCGCTCTGTTCCTGGTACCATGTTCCTACCTCTGCTTGCCTGTGGGTCCTACTAGCGAGGAAGTGGCACCTATGCGTGTGTGGCGCCTTCATATTTAAAAACATGAAACTGGAGTGTGCCTGTGACGTACAGTTACTCCATAATTCTTTATGGAACTTCAGCACCGGCTGTCTGCTACATTTCTTTGATACTTTGTGTCTTGGAGCACATGTCCACCCAGGTCTTGGCCAGCTTCTAACGAGATTATTGAGGACCCTTTGAGGCTCCGAGTCCCTGCTACTTTTGTTTAATTGAGCGCTTCCTCAATAACATGTGTTGAAGTGGGGGAAGTTAAGGTGAAGTGCTGAATCCTGCAATACCTGAGTGAATTGTGGGTTACTTGGAGCCTTGAACTCTTTAACCCCTCATCAACATTGGACATATGAGTACATCCTAATACCGGTAAGGGGCATTGCAGCCCGCTACATAGCCATCAGCTGTTAGCTGCTGATTGTAGCTAACACTTGGTGGTTACAGCACAGGATGGTGCTGCAGCAAAGATGGCCACAATGTCTAAATTAATGAGAAACTGTGCCCCACCATTCCTCACATCGATCCAGGCGCCCACGGCAAAATCGCAGGGCCCAGATCACTTAACATGGCAGCTGGAAGCCTTGTGAAGGCTTCCATAGCCGCCATGTATGCTACTTCCTGCCTCAGGCAGGAAGTAGCAAAACCACCATCTTTGCACACCCTAATGCATTAGGTTGTAAAAATGATCGAGCCTCCTAGTGTCACCCCCCCCTTTTGCCATTTTATAAATAAAAAAAGTTACACACTTGGCATCGCCGCATCCAAAAAAAAGTGCGATTAAAATAGAACATAATTTTTCACGTATGATTAACATATATATAAAAAAAAAAAAAAAAAAACACGACAATTCAAATGCCAAAATCGAATTTTTTGGGTCATTTCATGTCCCATAAAATTGAAATAAATTTAATCAAAAGAAGTCGGATGTATTCCAAACTGCTAGCAATAAAAATTAAATTTCAGACCACAAAAAAAAAAAAAAAAAATGCACCCTTACTCAAGTCCATAGGCGTTAGTACAAAAAGGTTATTGGTCAAAGAAAATGGCGCCACAAATATCAAAAATAGATGTTTGGAATTTTTTTATGGTACTAAAACCGTACATCTTTGGTATTGCCGGATACGTATCCACTTGTTGAATACAGATAACACATCATTTATACCAAAGATTGAAACACAACTCCCGCAAACATGGCGCAAGTACGTTATTTTTTTTCACATTTTGCCCCACTTAGAATATAGTAGGAAACTGCAGGAAATTCTATGGTAATATGAACATCGTCATTAGAAAGTACACCTGGCCTCGCAAAATAAAAGCCCTCATGTCTATGTAGATGAAAAAACTAGAAAAAAAAAGTTTTAGCTCTGGGAAGGCGAGGAGTGAAAAACGAACGTGTGGGTGAGGGAGGGGGGAGGCCTCAGTGTTAAGGGGTTAAGAGTAAGCCGGTTTTACAAGTTTCTGTTCCTAGAGCTACATATTAAAGGGTTTTCCCCACAAATGAGTATGCCTTGCACAGGTCGCTCCCAGCTAAGAGCTTGTTGCAGGAGAATGAAGGCAGTGCTTGTGGATGTCTCTCTATTTAAGTCTATGGGAGTTCCGAATATAGCCGAGTACATGTGCTTGGCTATACTCGGAACTCCCATAGAAACGAATAGGAAGGACGGCCGCAAGTGCTTCCCTCCTCATTCTAATACATGGGCGGCTCGTAGCTAGCAACCTGTAAAGCAGACATTCGTTCACAGTAAAACACTTATAATTTCTTCCTAATACCCGACACAAATGTACTTTAAGATGTTGGGCACATACACTACTCACAAAGTTTAGGATATTTGGCTTTTGGTTGATATTTCAGGATGAACAAAAAATTTCTTGATTTTTTTTTAAATTAACTAAATGAGACCATCTGTTAACTTTAGAATGCGCATGTCCAACCGTTCAATTTTACAGTACTTTTTGCACAACTTGCTGATTTCTAAGGATAGGTTCATATGGCATAATTGTGGGGTGCACCTTGGCGTGTAATTGAGCTGCAATAAACCCCGCAATTCTGGTACTTCACAGCTCTTGTTGAGAGCTATGAATACCTGACGTTTTGCCCGGCATATAATACACGGCGGGGAAAACGGTTAACATGTCACTTCTTCTTGGCATTTATGCACCAGGGAGAGTGAAAATAAAAGGGAGCTGGCTATCCAGGTTTTAGAAATCCGTGCTGTCCAGTGCGTACATCCGGCGTATTGTGATGCATATATCAGCAGGTTGCAACAGAGATACAGAGAAACTGGAAGAGTCACAGAAAGCCAAAGAAGTGGATGCCCTTTAGCTACATCACACAACGATGACTGCGTCATTGTAAACAATGCTCTGCAGAATCGGATGATGAATGCTACACAACTCCAGGCACGTTTAAGGGAAGCAAGAGGCATCCAAGTGTCACGTCAGACCATTCATAATCGGTTACATCAGCGTGGTGTGCTACTGGATGACCAGCAAGGGTAACTGAACTGGCTGATGCACAGCGCTCTCCTTGGCCTCTCCAGCAATAAGGCATATAGCGCCCCCCCACTCCATACCTCCTGGCGCCCCCTTTCCTGTCTGGGATAAAGTGGTGCCCTAAGCGGTGACCTACCAGTCGTCCTGGTCCTGGTGACGCATGCCTGGTTTTGTTCTAGGGGTATTCCGAGTACTGATGCCCAACCATACAATGAAACAGAGCGGTCCGCACATGGAAGTGTGGGCTCCACAGTTATCAGCTATCACTGTCAAGCCTGCCATGTTACAAAATCTAGATCAGCTCTTCTTAATTTGAATTGTAACTGGGGTTAATAGGTTCCACTGCAAAAGGAAAATGTGTCTGTTTGGGAAAAGGGGAGGGGGGGCGGTCAGGAAATGGTTAAACCATGTTTATTAATCTGTTCGGTTCACCAACGTGTTGCACGGCTACAGGATAAAGCTTGTTGCATATTGCATGCTTGAGAAGCGGGATTCAGCTGAACCGAAATAACCTTGAAACTGAACCTAGTTAGAACGATACGCCATGTACTAATCACCTGTCCTGCTGCTGTGTGAGCCGTCCACCTGCAGGACTTCAGCATGTTAAGAGTTACATGGTCTAACATCCTGGAACCTCAGGAAGCAGCTCTATAAACCAGTGCTCAAACAACCCCTCTGATAAGACACGTACACTTCCTCAGTATCACATCGGCCATCAGCTGCCTTGGGCTAGGTTTGCACAGCGAAGTTAAAACACCATCAGAGATCTGACGGCATCTCAACTTGGCCACACCACCAAGTCGGTCGGATTTCGGATTCCCACCGGCCCCATACATTTAGGATACATCTAACACAAACTAAGAGTCCCAGGTTTTTCATATTTTCCTTAGCAGTAATGCATTTCCAATATTCCTATATACCTTGAGGTTTTACTTAGTCTTTAGTGTGCCACTGATATTTGTGTTAGATGTATGCTATTGCCTTTTCAGTGTGCACCTATGCTTGCATTTTTCAGAATATATTTTAGATGTGCACAGCCTTATTACGTTTTGTATACATTTAGGATAACCGGCAGAAGATAGAACATGTTCTTTCTTCTGCCGGATAGCTTCAATAGAAAACTTGGGCTGTGTAGACTACAGCACGGATTTTCTATTGAGGTCTCCACGGCGCTGGGTACAGTCAGATATTCAATTTTCTAAATACTGAACCCGTCGTAAATCTGACGAATAACCTATGCTGTGTAGACATAGCCTTATAGTAGATACTGGTCATATCTATCCTCTGTACTTCATCGCCATCCAGGGCAAGAGATATGCTGGCACAATCGGCTGTATTTCACAACAGAAATTGTACCGGGTGAATTGCTTCAGATAATTTGGATCCATCTGACAGATGAGGATTCAATTTGCTACATCCTCATGAACCAGTTCCTGAGCAGGACGGTTAGGCCATGTTCACATTCCTTATTTTGACGTGGTTTTGGTCAAGGTTTTCGGAGCGTTTCCTCGCCCAAAACCTTGCCTGAAAACACGCTTCTTCAGAAGGTTTTGGACGAGGTTTTCACCAATACAAATGAATAGCCAGGACAAAAACCACGGCGTAAAGTGCTCTTCAAGAATTGACATGACCCTTCTTTTTCAGTGCTTACAAAGAAGCGTGTAAAAACCTCGTCATGTGTGAACTACAACGAGGTTTTACATAGGAATCAATAAAATGAACTGGGGGCGTTTTGGGTGAGGAAACGCTCCGAAAACCTCGTCCAAAACCACGTCAAAATAAGCCGTGTGAACATGGCCTTAGGCTACGTCCACATGGCAAGGTTTTTTTTTTTTCGCTGGATTTGGAAACAGTCTGAAAACCAACAAGCAACCATCCCCATAGACTTGAATAGAAAATGCACCTAGTAGCCGACACTGAACAGAGTTTCAGCTGGCATTACAAAAAACTCGGAACATGCACATTATTCCACCTGGTTTTTGGGCGGAAGGTGTGCTAGTTAATGGTTAAGGGAGACGGGCGAATCTGCAAACAGAAATGTTTCCCCAAAATAATTGAAAAGACAATAAAATACCAGCTGGATTCTTAATCAGACCGGTATTTTTTCACTGACATGTGGCGTAGCCCTACCCCCTCTACAGAACCAACTCATTTTCTTTAACCCCTTCAGGGCCTGGCGTTTTTTTTTTGTGACACGTTCGTTTTTCCCTCCTCGCCTTCTGAAAGCCATAACTTTTTTATTTTTCCACCTACATAGACACATGAGGGCTTTTATTTTACAGGACAAGATGGACTTTCTAATGGTGTTATTCACTATACTATAGAATATACTGGGAAACCGCAAAAAAATTCCAAGTGGGACAAATTGTGAAAAAAAACCAAACATATTTTCGCCATGTTTCTGGGCGATTTGCTTTTACGACGTTCAATCTTTGGTAAATATAATGTTTTATCTGTATTCTACAGGTTGTTACGCATCCGGCAATACCAAACATGTAGGGTTTCCATTATGTTTTGGTACCGTAAAAAAAATGCCAAACATTTTCTATTTTTGACATTTGCGCCACGGCGCCAGTTTGTGCGACCAATAACTTTTTTATACTAACACCTACGGATGTCAGTGAGGGTGCATTTTTTGCGGGCTGAAGTGTACTTTTTATCGCTAGCAGTTTGGAATGCATGCGACTTTTTTGATCATTTTTATTCCATTTTTTGAGTGACGTAAAATGACCAAAAAATGCAATTTTGGCGTTTGGAATTTTTTTTTCTTCTACGGTGTTCAGCGTACGGGATAAATGATGTAATATTTTTATAGATCGGACTTTTCGGACGCGGCGATACCAAATATGTGTAACTTTTATTATTTTAATGATTTTATTTGTAAAATGGGGAAAGGTTGGTGATTTGAACTTTTAATACTTTTTTTGTACTTTAAATCTTTTTTTTTTTTTTACTGTAACATTTAGTCCCCCTATGGTGCTTGACCACTAGGGGGGGCGATTGTTAATACAACCTAATGCATTGTATAGGCAATGCATTAGGGTGTACAAAGATGGCGGTTGACCCAACTTCCTGTCTGCGGACGGAAGTGGGGCAAACCGGCCAGGGTAAGTGACGGGAGCCTTCACAAGGCTCCCCACCACCATGCGCGGCACCGATCGGCGTTCATTCAGACGCCGCGGCCATCTTTGCCACGGTGTCTGATGGGTTAAACAGCCGGGTGTTAGCGGCTGTGCGGGGGGAGGAGCCCAGGGTCGTGAAGGGGTTAATAAAATAGAGATTAAGTACGACACTCTGATTTGCTTAGGTTATTAGGTTGTGGGTGCTTGTTGCAAAAGAGGTCAAGTCCATTGTATCTGAACAGCACCACTCTATATTTTATATAAAAATAAAAAATAAAAAGCAATCAATTGAGCATAAATGATTTTTTATTACATATCTGGAGTGATATGCGACAGTGAAGTTTCGGTCATCGGACTTTAGTCATACATGTCACACCGATGGCAGGGAGAGACCTACTAGACCAGCCACAGCAATGTTCTTAACACCTTAAGGACCCAGCCAGTTTTGGCCTTCCTATTTTTGAAATCTGGCATGTGTCACTTTATGAGAATAACTTTTTGACACTTACCTATCCATGTGATTCTGAGATTGTTTTCTCGTGACACATTGTGCTTTAAGTTAGTAAGAGAATTTTATCCATACAATCCTTGTTTTTTTGTGAAAAATATCAAAATTTCATGAAAAATTTGAAAAATCTGATTTTGAAAGTTCAAAAATTTCTGCGTGCAAGACAAATTAATTATTCACCACAAAATAGTTTATAACTAGCATCTACCATATGTCCACAGGTTGGCATCATTTTTTAAATGTCCTATTTTTTTTTTTAATGACATTAGAGGACTTAGAAATTTAGTAGTAATTTTTCACATATTCAAGAACATTTGCAATTTACATTTTTTTTTAGGGACCATTCCAGTTCTGACATGGCTTTGAGGGCCTATATGTTAGATACCCCCATAAATGACGCCATCTAAGAAACTATACCCCTTAAAGTATTTACAACAGTGTTTAGGACGCTTGATAACCCTTTAGGTATTTCACAGAAATTAAAGCAAAGTGGAGGTGAAATTTCAAAATTTCTCTATTTTTGCAGATTTTCAATATTTATCCATTATTCACTGGAATACGGTAAATGTGACTAGGTAAATGCAATGTAATATTTCCCCCAGGTCTGACGTTTTTAGAAATATCCCATATGTGGCCCTAGTGCATTATTTGGCTCAACCATAAGCCCCAGAATAGAAGCAGCACCTACTGGAAACTGGGGTCTCAATTTCAATGCAATTTTATTTAGGTGCCATTTCAGGTTTGAGGAGGTCCTAAGGTGCTAAAACTTAATAAAAACCCCTAAAAAGACCCCATATTGGAAACTACACCCCTTACGGTATATATACAGGTGTGTAGTGAGTATATTGACCCCACAGGTGATTCACAAATTTTTTTTTAGCATTAGGCTGTGAAAATAAAAAATACAAATTTCCAATAATCTGCAAAACCCCAAAATAATTTCTTTCAAGTTCGACGATACCCTACAAGTGGGTGTAAACTACTGTTTTGGCGCATGGCAGGGCGTACAAGGGAAGGAGCGCTATTTGGCTTTTGGAACGCAGATTTTGGTGGGGCCATGTCGCATTTGCAAAGCCCCAAAGTAGCAGAACAGGCGAAACCTTCCAGAAGTCGCCCCATTTTGGATTCAACACCCATCAGGGATCTCATCTAGGGGTGTACTGTGCATTTTGGGCGCACAGGTGTTCCATAGTTTTTTTTAGCATTGGGCCATGAAAATGGGGGGAAAAACGCAGTTCGGTCATTGTTTTTTGAGTTTCAATTTTACAGCGTTCGCCGTGCAGTGTAAATGATGTGATAACTTTACTATGGGGGTCGGTACAATTGCAATGGTATAAATTTTATATAGTTTTTTATGTTTTATTACATTTACAAAATAGAAATAGTTCTATAAAAAATTGCGTTTTTATGTTATCCTATTCTGACAGTCATGGTACCATTATGGGGTGCATACAACACTGTTCACTTTTGGCTTTTGTGAGGCGTTTTGAACAAAATACAGCAATCCTGGTAGTGTTTTTTATTTTTATAGCGGTCACTGTGTTAGATATGACATGCTAGCTTTACTCAGCAGGTCGATACGATTACAGCAATACCCAATTTGTATATATTTTTTTATTTTTTACTGCTTTTATATAATAAAAAACACTTTTATTCAAACAGGAAAACACATTTTTGCATCGCCATAGTCTGAGAGCCATAACTTTTTTTATTTTTCTGTGTATGGGGCTGTGTATGGCTTGTTTTTTGCAGGATGAGGTGACGTTTTTAATGGTATCATTTTTGGGGAGACAAGACTTTTTGATCAGTTTTAAATCCGTTTCATTGGAAGGCAGAGTGAAGAAAATACTGCAATCCTAGTAGTGTTTATTTGTATTTTTAACAGCGTTCACTGTGCAGTATCTGTAATAAGTTAGTTTTATTCTGTTGGTCGATACGATTACGGTGATACCCAATTTGTATAGTTTTTTTTTTAATGTTGAAGCACTTTAAAAAAAAAAAAAAAAACGTGTTTTTAGTGTGTAAAAGAATATTTATGCATCGCTATCTTCTGAGAGCCATAACTTTTTTATTTTTCCGTATACAGAGCTGTGTAAGGACTTTTTTGCGGGATGAACTGACATTTTAATTGGTACAATTTTGGTGTTGATAGGCGTTTTTGATCACTTTTATTCCATTTTATGTGCTGCGGGATGAACAAAAATCTTAATTCTGTGATTATTTTTTTGGGGGGGGAGTTTACGGCGTTCACCGTACGGGTTAATTAACATGACAGATTTATAGGGCAGGTCGTTACACACGCGGCGATACCAAATATGGGTACTTTATTTTTGCTCTTTTTTGGGGTGATTGGCGTTTGTAAAGGGGAAAAGGGCAGTGTACGTGTTTATTTTATTTTTCGTGTCTGTGTTTTACTTGTCTTTCACTTTTTCACATTTTTTTTTACTTTTCCCCATAGGGGATTTGAATGAGAGATCTAAAGATCTCTCATTCAATAGGAATCAATGCACAGCTTGTTGCTATGACTGGTTCCTATGGTAACTGTCAGTCACGATGCCGGGCCATGCCCACAGGGCATGGCCGGGCATCGTGACGTCACAGACAACCCGGAAGGCATTCTATGCCCTCCGTGCGGTTTGTCAGCACACAGCTGTCGCCGACAGACGCAGGAGGAGCGATCTCCTCCTGCGTCTCTTAGTTATTGCGACCCGATGGTCGCGATAAGTAAGAGGTTAACCAGCGATCCGGGGTCGGGGCCGACGCTGCGGGATGTCAGCTGTAATATACAGCTGACACCCCGTGCCGATCGCGCGAACTCTGCTTTAGTTTGCGCGCGATCCTCAGGACGTATCCATATGTCCAGTTGCGTGAACCCCCAAACGACCTGGACGTATGCATCCGCCCAAGGTCGTGAAGGAGTTAATGGAGCCGCTTGACCGCCGTACTTCATTACCATCTGGGGCAAGAGGCATGCTGACAATTATCTGTATTTCACAACAGAAATTGTATCGGGTCAACTGCTTCTGATAATTTGGAACATCCGACAGATAAGGATACAATTTGTTCCATCCTAACGAACCAGTTCCTGACCGGGACGTTTACCCATTTTGCAGGCCGAACTCATTTTCTTTACTACACACTAGTTTGAATTCTTCTGCTCTTTTATCTAATTTTTTCATCTTTATGTAATTTGTACATTTAAATAACGAGCAAAGACAATTAAAATGTAACGTAAAAAAATATATATAATTGCTTATCATTGTGAAAAATCAAAATAATTGTCAACAGTAGTGTCCCTTTAACCTTTTACCACCGCAGCCAGTTTTGGCCTTCCCATTTTTGAAATCTGACACTTTATGCGAGAATAACTTTTTGATACTTTTACCTATCCATGGAATTCAGAGACTGTTTTCTCGTGACACATTGTGCTTTAAGTTCGTAAGAAATGTTGGTCTATATAATTTTTATTTGTGAAAATATCAGAATATTGTGAAAATTCTGACTAGACTGAGGGGCCTGTATGTTAGATACCCCCATAAATGACCACCCCTTAAATTATTTGAAAACGGGTTTAAGTAGTTTGTATTTTGGAACGCAGATTTTGGTGGGTGCCATGCCACATTTGCAGAGCCCCCAAAGTACCAGAACAGGTGAAACCTTCCAGAAGTCACCCCATCTTGAATTCAACACCCCTTGGGGAATCTCATCTAGGGGTGTATTGTGTGTATTTTGGTGCACAGGTGTTCTATAGTTTTCTGGGCCATGCAAATGGGGGGAAAAAAATGCAGTTCCACCATAATAATTTTTTGGGCTTCAGTTTTACAGCTATCGCCATGCAGTATAAATGGCAAGATAACCTTACTATGTGGGTCGGTACAATTACAATATTATACATTTTATACAGTTTATGTTTTATTACTTTTACACAACAGAAATGAGTTTATAAAAATTTTAGTTTTTCATAGTCTGATAGCCATAGCTTTTTTTATTTTTCTGTATAAGGAGCCGATTATGGGCTTGTTCCCCCACCCCCGAGTTGACATTTTTATTGGTACCATTATGGGATGCATATGACCCTTTGATCACTTTTTATTAAGGTTTTTGTGAGGCGTTGTGAAGAAAATACAGCAATCATAGTAGTGTTTTTTGATTTATTTTTAACAGCGGTCACCGTGCAGTATAAATATCATGTTAGCTTTACTAAGCAGGTCGAAACGTTTAGAGCGCTACCCAGTTTGTATATATTTTTTTTTTAAGTTAATAAAAACCACTTATATTCAAAAGCACACTTTTGCATTGTCATAGTCCGAGAGCCATAACTTTATTTTTTCATATACAGAGCTGTGTAAGGGCTTTTCTTTTTTTGGGAGACGAATGGACGTTTTAATTGGTACCACTGTGGCATTTATGAGGTTTTATTTTTTGGGGGGAAGGGGTTGTTTACGGCAGTCACCAGGCAGGTTAATGAACATGATAGGTTCGGTCGTTACACACGCACAATAATCAATTAAAAAATAAAATAAGCATATCTTCTTTTGGGTGATTGCCGTTTGTAAGGAAAAAAAGAGCAGTGCGCGGGTTTTTATTTCATAAGTTTGTGTTTTACGAATTGGAGGGGGGGGGGGGGACTTGCATCAGTGATCTTCAGTTCCGACAGTAACGACAAAGATCTTACAGTGTGACCTATGGCATACAGAGTAACGTCTACATGTGGGTATGTGCAGAGACTGATATCTAGCTGCTAATTTTGGCCCGAGCAGGTTCCTCATAGCTTTGCCATATGACTAGAGCCCACAGTTACCCTCATTCATACCAGCTGCTTTCTGCATGGCATATACTACATGACACAGCTCTGTTCTATCATTGGGATAGCCTTGGTAAGCAACACTGGATGTGACTCAACAAAATTAAAATTAAATTTTAGTCAAAACAAGATTATATACCTACTGACCAGTCATAACAGTAAAACCGACAGGAGCCGTGAACAACATTATCTCATAGCATCAGTCACAGGGCAGGGTGCATTAGGGGAAAAAAAAAAGTGACAAGTCAGTTCCGGGGGCACATCTATCAAGGCAGTCGTCTCAGAATTCTGGTGCAATTTGACCAAAAATAATGGCGTACCCAATTTATACCACATTTATTATGTGTTTTAGACACTTCAGCACCTTGTCCAACAAGAGGGTTCGGCTTAGGATGCAACAATGTGTGCCAAAACAGCGCCAAATTTTTAGCACAGATTGTAGTATAAAGTAACCAGCTTATAAAAGCTGTAAACAGACTAGACAGTTCTAACATGTGCTAGATTTAGCAACCCTATGATAAATGTGCATTGTAAGGGCTTGTGCACACAGAGTTTTCACTCCGTGTTACTAGCGCTTTGTAGCTCCGTCTTGGGGATCGACAGAGCGGATCTAACAATTAGCAGTGACTTGATCACTGCTCGCTGTTAGGAAGACGCAATGGAGTTCACATGAGAGATCGCCGCTGCGTGTTTCAAAAGCGCCGCTCGGGTCGTCTTGACAAGAATTGCATGTTAAATTGCAATCTCTCATGTGAACGCCGCTGCGTCTTCCTAATAGCGAGCAGTGATAAAGTCACTGCTAATTGTTTAGATCTGTCTTGGGGTCCGCTCTGTCGGTTCCTAAGACGGATCTACAAAGCGCTTGTAACACGGAGTGAAAACTCCGTGTGAACAAGCTCCAAGACTGTCTAGTCTGACTTTGCACGGTTCAGATCTGATGGATACATTGGAAAGGCAAGTCTGATCCATGGAAACACCACCTTAAGGGTATGTTCACACGATGTATTGCGGCGCGTACAGTACGCACCGCAATACACCGTGTCTCTCGGGAGCACACGCTAACTGGCGGGGAGAGGGGGGAGTGGCGACTGCTCACCGGCCCCATTCCGGGGGGACGAGGCGTAATCTATGGCTCTCTATTAGAACTATGTATTACCGTAATTTCGGCGTGCATATCGGCCCGTATTAGAGCGCAAATACGCGCTGAAATGCGTGCCGAAATTACATACCCTAACACTTACAAGACTTAAAACGCAGTTTTACAGAGCCAAAAGCAACTTCAGACTCACTTCCTGGTCATTCTGTGGGTGATTCTATAGCAGTGACTGGCATTTCAGCTCTGCTGTTCCTAGCTATTTCGATTACAATAATATGAGTACAGGAGGTTTAAAATCTATAGTGCACAAAGATACAGCACTCTAAGGCTGCATCCCCTTCGGCAGTGGACAAATACCGGTCGGTTTACCCGACCGGTATGTGTCCGGTTTTGCGGCCGTCCCGCGATGAGCGGAGAACAGCCCTCCCCACTCCTATTGAGGTGTTCATATTCTGTCCGGAAACCGGACGGAAGAATGAACATGCTCAATGCTTTTTGAGCGGCCCGCGGGACTGCTGCACAGGTTTTCCATAGAGCACAAGTGTGCTCATTTTCGGCCGGTTTGCAGTTTTTCAGACCGCCTGAAAAACTTGTGTACTCTAGCAGTAGGTAAAATCTTCTCTCTCTCGAGCAAAAGAAAACCAAAATCGGCAATGTATTTAGTAAGGGACTTCATTTACCTTTCCCTTCATGTTAAAAGCTTATCATTGTGGTGAGAAAACCTCTTTAAATGATCTAGTGCTAGATACTACCAGACACAGAGGTCTTGTGGAGCTCATCCCAGGTCAAAGCCGTTTTTATGGTTTGAAAGAGAACTACACTATTTTAGAGAGGAGACTTATGTACTCAACAAAATTCAAAACCATTGACCTCTATAATAAGCACCGTAATTTCATGCAAACCAACGATTCTTGTGGAAAACCGCTCTGTAATGTGACCTGCCCTGTGACATGGCTGTATTTATTTTTTTTTCCCTCAGAACAGGAAAAACTAATTCTGGCACACAGATATGGCCTTAGATTTCTATGGGTGCTACATTTTGGATCTGTGTTAAAAAAGGTTCTAAATACACCCATAGGCTACAAAAAAAGATTGTCCGGTTGTTTTTACATACCTATGGTACGAGTGCCTTTTAAAAAAAAATACCCCACTTACCCTCACCTTGGATCCAGCGCTGCACCGCCCTCACTCTTCCTGGTCTTCTGTTTACTTCTTTTGATCAGGGTAACCGCTGATTAGCTGACCCAGTCAAGTGCCACCAACCCAACGTCACCACTTGAACAACTGACTGCTGAACGGTGACATCAGGCAGTGCCACGTGGTAGCCACAGCTAATCAGTGGTGACACCCCTGTTTGGAATAAGCAAGAAGGAAACATAAGACCGGCGTCCAGTGAGGACGGAACAGTGCTGAATCTGAGGTGGGGGAAGAGGTTTTTTTTTCCCCCTTTTTTTTTTACCATTCATTTTAAAAGGCCACTAGTAGCAGAAAATATTTTTTCAAGAAAACAGCCAACAGACAACTCCTTTAAAAAAATGCCTATATATATATGAATAGTATTCTTTGTATTGGGTAAAACAATAGGATTTATACCTATTACTGGTAAGCTAAAAGACAAGTAAAAACTTTCTTTCTATATGACCACAATCAGACTTGATCTTAGTGAATTCAGTACCTGCAAGTCATCCTGCATCTAGTATTTAGTATAGAGTTGACATACTTGGACAATCCCTGTCCTCTTAAAAGTTTCCCCAATGACAACTAATCACAAGAGTTCCCTGTTTAGATTCCTAGGGATCCTCCGTTATTGCCAGAAAGGGACCCAATTAGTCTCCATTTTTCTTTTAAAGGGGGTTTCTCACCAGGGCTGTGGAGTCGGCAAGCCGAAGCCCCGACTCCTCAATTTCCCAAGCCTCCGACTCCTGACTCCCTCACACATGGCACATGTTTAAGTGATAACTTTACTGTAGTAAAATGGTAACATCCAGCTGTTTATCACCTTATGATACAATAATCAAGCTATTTAGGTAGAACAGACACTGACAAGCAAAAAGGTAACAATGTTTTGATCTTTTGAACACTTGTGGGTAGAGTTGAAGAAAAAGCTGTATTTGTATCCAAGTCCAGTCTGAACCAACATTGGCAATGTATGGAAGAGACCTGGGATCAGATTTTAGTCAAGATGTGCTTGAATCTGATCCAGAGCCCAGAAGGATTCAGGCAGAGCTGAAAACCAAAGGTGGATTTCCCAAATACTAACAACATAATAAAAATTAACACTTTGATTTTTAGGCGCAAAACTGTAACTAAGCCGATGCTAAATACTTACAAGTCTAATTTATGTATAAGATCGGTAAGATGACTGTATAAAATTACAGTAGCCTCATGTACAAAGCTGTAGTGGATGGTGAGATATGGAGCCTGAAAGTCACAAGTTCAAAAAATTGTTACCCTTTTGCTTGTCAGTGTAAAAATAACATTATTGGACATGATATAGACACAAAAAAATTGTAAATATGCAAAACACTGCAGGAACATTTGTGGCGTCTCTGAATTTGTTCTGAGAAATAGTATCGCCTCCATCGGATCCTGCATACATGACCTCACATCTGAGCTCATTATATCCAGGCTAGAGAACGGCCTCTCTACATTACTTGGGTTGGGGGCAAAGCGGTGACCACAGGGGCAACATCTCTAACAATGTCAGGGTATAAAGGAATTGCCTCAGCCACAGTCAGTTTTGATGAATGGTTGAACTCTTCTACTTCTTTGAAAACAGGTGGAAAATTTTGCGAAATTTGTTTGCTGTGGGAACAGAATCTTTTCCCCTGGGGCAGCGCTTTGCCTGCTCCATGTCATCAATTACACTCCTCATGTGATGAGGCTGAAGATATGGGAGTAGTTGCATTGGCCGGACCCAATTCCTTTTGCTCTTTGCATCGAACTAACTGGACCAACTTATTATATATTTTAGGAGTCGGAGTCGGTCCCTTTTATGACGACTCCGACTCCTGCAAAATAGGCACCGACTCCGACTCCACAGCCCTGTTTCTCACCTCAATGATTAGTTTTAAACATGTAGGCAAAAGGTAAATAAAGAAAATTAAAAAATACATTGCTGTTCTGATTTTGTTTCATTTCAGAGTTAGCGCAGATTTTATCTCCTGCTTATGTACACAAGCTTCCTTGGGTTACTGACCACCTCTCTCTGCTATAACAGGCTCTAGTGGCCCTGGCTGGAATTGTGATGTCACTTCCTGCACAGGAGCTTATTTATCTTTCTTACTGACAAACTTTAACCCTTTAGAGCATTGTAGTTGCCGTTTAGACCCCTCCACAACCCATATCCTTTTGAAAGGCTCAGATAGAAAAAGCAGAGCTGAAATGTCAGTCACTGCTGTAGATCTGCTCAGAGCCTGAGCAGGAAGCTGGGTGTGAAGAACAGACTCCATGAAACAGCTAGATGGGAAAACCCCTTTAATGAGATCAATGGGACATCCATAGAATACATTAATAAACCAGCATCTCCAACAGCTAGTGACCCAAAGAAGTAGACCCCTCAATTAGATTTAAACTCCTTAATAGGATATATAAAAAGTGATTGTCTCCTTTAACAGAACAACACTATTTTTTTAATAAAGTACTGGGTATAGTCAAGGATAAACTTCATTTTCTTCAGGTCACTAATTGCCCATTACGAGCGACCACTAACTTTTTAAAAAATAAGCAATCCTTAAAGGTATGTTCACAGCGCATTTTGGCACGTAATTTGCGTTGAAATACGCGCCACCAGTCACACAACACATTTTATAAGCATACTTGTGCGTGTATTTCTGCAATGTTTTTACTCATGTAAATGTAAAGGGGATGTCTCACTACAAGGATTGCTTTTTACGTTCATTATCTTGCAAAAACAAGTCACTTTGCCATATGTGTCCATTAACAGTGTCCTACCTATTTCTAGATATCGTCAGATCACTACAGCAACAGACCTGTTCAATCTCTCCAGACAGGCTGCTAGTGCTGGTTGTTATAGCTACAGAGCTGGTGTATCAGTAGCTCGTCACTGCAGGCCAGTAAACACCGAATTCAAAAATGAAACTGAGAAAACAGGACTGAGGTAAGACGAATCGTTGTAATGAGACAACCCCTTAAGTCTCCTATCAATTCTTCAGGCGTTTACGCGATTAAAAGCCCCATAGAAACAGTAATGGAGGATATTTTCAGCACATAAACACCACAAAATGTGTTCCACACTTTAAGTATGCTTGAAAATACACTTAAAAAAAACCTCCTTGTTTTTTTTTTAATCCATTTGGAAGCGTATTTTAAATGTGTAAATAACACTTCAAAATAAGCTGTGTGAACATACCCTAAAAGGATCTTTTAACACATCCCAGTTATTGTTGGGGCCACTCACTTTCGTTATTGCCTACAGTACACAGTGCAGTAATTTGCCAACAAATGATGGCCACCAAGACATGGCCCCCTCCCCTTTGAGTCACCTTTTTTGCCTCATTTTCTCCCTCTATGACCGGGCATTATATTGCTATCTCTGTGTTGATATATAACAAAACTTATTGTTCCCTGAAGAGACTGTGGTGGGGTCGAAACATGTTGGACATTGTATGATTACCACGTAAGGGAAGATTTGAGTCTATAGGGTAACCCTCCATACCGGTGGGGGGGTCGCCCTTGCCCGGGGCGAGTGCTCTAACAATCTACACTGGTGTGGAGACCCCCAGTGACTCGTCAAGTTATAATGCGCCATTTTTTCTTTGGGCACTTATGTGTGTTTTTGATTTATGTATTTAATGCTCAGCCGAAATATATTTTAAAATTGTGAAGTAAAAGTTAAATTTTATATTGCACACAATTATCATACGCACTCCATTTCTTGGTTTTTCCCACCAAGACTGGGACATGTAGCCCCCCCTCCCCCTATAGAAAATTCAGCCCATTTCATACCTCCTTGCGCTCCATTTTCTGCCTGGTATGAAGTGGCATCCTAGGCGGTCACCTATCTTCGCCTACCCGTCATCCCGGCAATGTTACGACTATTTAGCCACTGAACAAGCTTTTGCTCGTTTGTCAACCAATTGTAAGGACTTTTTAGCACGGGGCAACTACTGTTCCTATGGAAATTCATTTGCTCATTTAACAGCCCTTAGGGCATGTTCACACTGGGTTTTGAATAAGTTTTTTGGATTAAAAAAAAAAAAAAAAAAAAGTGCTGTGTAAAACGCATCCAACATGCACCCAAAGTGTGCTGCGTGTGTGGATGTGTTTTGGCTGCAGCAGGAACGCACCCTATAGTTTTAAATAGCGCCCCTGCTGCGTCTTTCGGCTCAAGAATTGACCCGACAATTCTTTGAACAGATCCGAAAGATGCAAGTAACACAAATCGTGATCACTCGTCTGAATGCCTATTTTACGTTGAAAGCAATATAAATCACACCGCACATTGTTAGATGCGGGTTTGGGTCCAAAATATGGATCCAAACAGTCATCTAAAAGATGCCACCTGAACATCCCCTAAAAATGCCCACATCCTTTTTATTCCTGCACAGGATGTAGAAGTCCGTAAACTGCATCAGGGGGTGCTAAATTATTAGAGAATAAAGTTACTAGACTATATAGGAGGCTATATTTACAAGACTGCAGATCCAAACTAAAACCTAGGTGATGGGTAATTTGCGGATTACTGGATGATACATACCCAACGTTCCAGGTTGTCCAGAGTATTGAGATAATTAAACAAGTTTAAATTTAATAGGGGGGAAACAATCCCGTTTCAATGTATGATGCATTACACCCTCTCTCACTGGGTATCAGTTATGTGTGATCAGTAGCGTGGTCTGCAAAGAGGACTTCTGGGAGATACATCGGAAGGTCAGTAGATCTTGATTATTTTTACATAAAGATTCATGGAAAAACCATTTTTTAGCAAATACTCCACATTGGGTTGGGTAATTAAGATAAATACCAACAAACCAGGTGGTTTAAGTAAGAACAACATCAATGTCTATCTAGGAAGGTTAATGGGTTAATGCCAATTCTTCTTTTCTTGCATAATAAATAGATAAAAGCCAACACTAGTGTTAGAAAATAACAGTAACATCCATGGTGGTCTAGGGGTAATGAAGGTGAATACAAACAATCCGGGTGAAAGGTAATCATATCCCGGGCTCAGGGCCGCCATCAGAAATTTCAGGGCCCCCTACAACTAAAGCGCCTGGGCCCCCTGTCAACCCCGCCCCTATAATTCCCGCCCTCAGCCAACCCCGCCCAGCAACCCCTGTTACTCAACCCCAGAAAAAAATGCAATTGCGCCATTGTTTTTGGATTTAGTTCTTTTTGAATTTTACAACAGTTTATATTTTGTGGATCAATATGTATACAAGGGCCAGCAAATACCACTGCATGATCACCACTATAATGTTACTGACCAAACCAGTATACCAAGACCAATAAAACCAAACAAAAGACTAAATAATACCGCCATATATCACTACATATGGTGACTTATACCACTAAACCAGTATACTAAGGCCGATATTACCAATAACACCTATATACAAAGATGAAGTAATACCGCAACTTCACCACATAACTCCACCATAAAGATGCAGAATAATGCCACAATACTGTTACTGAATATAATCCAATACAGTAACACCAATATTACCACCATACAGTGACCATATAGGGGGAAATGCATGAAAACGGTCTAGGTCTAAATCTCACTTTGTTGCCCATAGCAAGCAAACCATAGCACCATCAGAGTGCCCCTTTCGTTTTTTCAGAGCACCATATGAAATGAAAGGGGCACTCTGATGTTGTTATGAGCTGATGGTCTGTGGGCAACAAAGAAAGTCCTACATCTAGACAGTTTTCATACATGTGGAAGATATAATACAGTGCAGTTACATTTAGTGACTCACAGGTGACATCTGATAAGTCGCTTTAATTCCCTCTCCTTCTCCATCCGGTCCAGACCATCATGAGGACTTACAACAAAAACAACTGACACTCGTCACTTTTATCATAATCCCACCGGTGCCCCACCATGTACAAACTCCCCATCCATAGTGCCCCAAATTGTAATAATTACCCCTTTGGTGCACTGGTCATTAGTCTTATAGGGACCCCTGTAGGTAGGTAGATAGTGGGCCCGCGTAGGTAGGTAGCCAGGTATTAGGCCCACCTGTTGGTAGAGGGAGAACTTGAGTAGGGCCCCACTCAAGTTTCCCTACCTCCCCACGCTGTGTGGGGCCCATTCAAGGGCCTCCTCTCCCCACAGGTCTGGAGAGGGGCCCCACAAATCCCAGGGGGCATGAGCGGCCCCCGCAGGGCCCTGATCAAGACCCCTAAGATTTGGGGGCCCCCGCTCAAGGCCCTTGGGATTTGTGGGGCCCTGCTCAACACCCCACAAATGCCAGGGGCCCCGAGTGGAGGGCCCCCAACGAAAGGCCCCCGGGGCCCCCCGAGTGGGGCCCCACAGGCCGATGGGACAGTGAAGTGGCCTTGCATCCCTGTGGTGGAAATAGGGGGCTGTGGTGCAGGTTGAGATGCACATAATAACTTTACATCTGTTCAGTGTCACTTACTTCAGCTTGCAGGCAGCCCCTGTGCATGGAGCAGTCGGTCCTTCCCCCTGTTCCCTCTGGCTGTGGGCGTGACGTCACTGATCTGCCTGCAGCCAGAGGGGGAGGGGCCGACTGCTCTGTGCACAGGGGCTGCCTGCAAGCTGAAGTAAGTGACACTGTAAGTGCACAGCAGCATAGCCTCCCCGCCCCGTCTGACACTCTAGCTGTTTGATATGGTAGGGTGTGCAGGCCTGTGGTTTGCTCTCCCTTACATTAGCATGGCGCAAGGGGGGGGAGCCGGGCACGGGGGGCGTCCCCCCCCCCCCCCCCCCTTGCCTCACAGTCTGGCCAGGCCCGTACGGGAGTACTGGTTGTACCCCCGTATCGGCGGCCCTGCCCGGGCTATCTAGGAAGGTGAAAGTTAATGCTAATATTTCTTGTATTCTTGCATAATAAAGAGATAAAAGCCAACCATGGTGTTAGCAAATAACAGTAACATCCCTGGTGGTCTAGGGGTAATGAAGGTAAACACAAACAATCTGGGTGAAAGATCACCATAATCTGGACTATCTAGGAAGGTGAACAAGTTAATGCTAATATTTGTTGCATTCTTCAAAAATAAATATCTAAATGTCAACCGTAGTAAATAACAGTAACATCCCTGGTGGTCTAGGGGTAATGAAGGTAAACACAAACAAACAATCTGGGTGAAACGGATTCATTGGGTTAATGCTAATATTTCTTCTATTCTTGCACGATAAAAAATGTAAATGTGTTACCAAACAATAGTCACATCCCTGGTGGTCTAGGGTAAAGATGATAAATATAAATCACTTCGATTGTTTAAGGAGGTAAAAATATCCAAGACTATCTATGAAAGTGAATGGGTTAATGCTAATATTTCTGCTATTGTTGCATAATAAAGAGATAAGAGCCAACAATAGTGTTAGCAAGTAACATCCCTGGTGGTCTACGGTAATGAAGGTGAATACAAACAATCCGGGTGAAAGGTAAACATATCCTGGGCTATCTAGGAAGGTGAATGAGTCAATACTAATATTTCTTGCATAATTAAGAGATAAAAGTCAACAATGGTGTTAAACAAATAACAGTAACATCCCTGGTGGTCTAGTGTAATGAAGGTGAATATAAACAATCCAGGTGATTTAAGAGGTAAAAATATCCTGGACTACCCAGGAAGGTGACTGCTAATATTTCTTCTGTTCTTGCACAATAAAAATCTAAATGTCAACCATAGTAAATAACATCCCTGGTGGTCTAGGGCAGGCATCCTCAAACTGCGGCCCTCCAGCTGTTGGGAAACTACAACTCCCATCATGCATTTATTTAATCTATAACAGTAGGCATGATGGGAGTTGTAGTTTCCCAACAGCTGGAGGGCCGCAGTTTGAGGATGCCTGGTCTAGGGTAATGAAGGTAAATACAAAACAATCCGGGTGAAAGGTTATCATAATCCAGGCTATTTAGGAAGGTGAATGAATTAATGCTAATATTTCTTGTATTCTTGCACAATAAAAATCTAAATGTCAATCATGGTGTTAGCAAATGACAGTAACATCCCTGGTGGTCTAGTGTAATGAAGGTAAATACAAACAACCTGGGTGAAAGATCATCATAATCCGGGCTATCTATGAAGGTGAACAAGTTAATGCTAATATTTCGTGCATTCTTCAAAAATAAAATATCAGCCATAGTAAATAACAGTAACATCCCTGGTGGTCTAGGGGTAATGAAAAAGTAAATACCAACAACCCTGCTGGTTTCTGGAGTAGGAACAGCTCTAGCTATCCAGGAAGGTTAATGCTAATATTTCTAGTACTCTTACACAATAAAGAGATAAATGACAACAATGCTGTTAGGAAATAACAATAATATCCCTGGTTGTCTAGTGCATTTACAATCCATGTTAAGAGGTAATAATATAGGAAGGTGAATGGGTTAATGTGAATATTTCTAGCATTTTTTGTACAATAAAGAGATAAATACCAACAAAGGTGTTGGCAAATACCTGTAACATCCCTGGCGGTCTAGGGTAGTCGGAAAGGTTTGTCCGAGTTCATATACTGAGCATTGGAATCACACATGAACACGGAGACCACGGATTGGCTGCAGTGGTCACATGCCGGCCAGATGTAAACATTGGACTGACAGCAGCAGCGCTGGATTAAAAAACTGTATCCATTTTAAACAATTTTTTGGGAGAAGTTGGACAACTCCATTTTAACTCCCAGCAACACCTGCACGGGAGTCCTTACCCATCTCTGGAGTCTGCACAGGTGCAGCAGGTCACGTGCTTAGGTGCCAACAAGACACTGCCTGGACTGGAAGATATAGATTCAGGACTAAGGGGGAGGGGAACAATCTGCAGAAAGTTAGATCATGGAGTTTTAAATAAAATCTAGAGGAAAAAAAACTTTATAGAAACTATATAGTTTTTAGTGCTAGGTTTATGGTTGGCATCAATGTATGGCCACCATGGAGGTGACAGGAGGCAGAGACCAGGATCAGACCGGTGACACTCCAGATTACACGTGTGTTAGGAGCAATCAGCAGTGTCACCCCAGGATGTAGGCAGCAGAAGCCATGGAGGCTGCGGCGACACACCCACCTCCATGTGACAGCAGCAGGTCAGCTCCTGGCAGCAGCCATCACAACACTCGGGCCGGGCAGCCACCCTGCACCATGTGCTCCACAACTTCAGCCAGTCCCCAGTGTGGGACTCCCAGGGCACTCATGTATGGCGGCTGCGCACATGTCAACACGTCAACTTTCAACACCTAAGGAAACTTTTCCAAACATCGAGCGCTGAAGCCAAGTCCCGTCAACCCGTCACCGTCTGCAGTAAAGTCACTGAGGGCGGAGGCGGCGCGTCTTACCTGTCCGACCGCGCGATCCCCCCGGGTTACCCAAGGGCCCGCATGGCGCTGCCGCAGCTCCTGTCTTCCATGCTGGCACTCAGCACTCACATGACTGGGGGAGGCTCGAGCAGCAGACGTGTGCTGCCATTGGCCGCTCTCAGAGGGGCTCGGCTGCAGAGCGCTGCTCTGATTGGTCCTCGTATTAAAAGGGCTGCAATGTTGCGTCAGGAGAAGCGGCGGGGGCGCGCAGTGTTTATATAGATAGACATGAGGCGTCCTGGAGAACTTGTGTCCGTGCACTAATAAAGTTGTACGCGGATGGGGCGGGGACTGGAGAGCTCAGGCCCTACATGTGTACACTCCCCGGGCCTGCAGCGTGCGCTTTGTGTATCACTGCAGGAGCCACGTGGCTCTCCGTGTTATGACCTCAGCCCATAGGGAGCTCCAGGGAGGCTCGTGCCTCAGCCCATAGGGAGCTCCAGGGACGCTCGTGCCCTCAGCCCATAGGGAGCTCCAGGGAGCTCGTTGCCCTCAGCCGCATGGAGCTCCAGAGCTCGTAGCCCTCAGCCCATCAGGGAGCTCCAGGGAGAGCTCGTGCCCTCAGCCTCAGGGACTTCCAGGGAGCTCGTGGCCCTCAGCCCCTAGGGAGCTCCAGAGGCTCGTGCCCTCACCCATAGGGAGCTCAGGGAGCTCGTGCCCTCAGCCCATAGGAGCTCCAGGGAGCTCCGTGCCCTCAAGGCTCATAGGGAGCTCCAGGGACGGCTCGTGCCCTCAGCCCATAGGGAGCTCCAGGAGACTTGTGCCCTCAGCCCATAGGGAGTCCAGGGAGGCTCGTAGCCTCAGGCCCTAGGGAGCTCCAGGGAGCTCGTGCCCTCAGCCCATAGGGAGCTCCAGGGAGGCGTGCCCTCAGCCCTAGTCCGGGTCGTGCCTCACCCATAGGGAGCTCCAGGAGGCTCGTGCCCTCAGCCATAGGGAGCTCCAGGGTGGCTGTTGACCTCAGCCCATAGGGAGCTCCAGGGAGGCTCGTGCCCTCAGCCCATAGGGAGCTCCAGGGACGCTCGTGCCCTCAGCCCATAGGGAGCTCCAGGGACGCTCGTGCCCTCAGCCCATAGGGAGCTCCAGGGAGGCTCGTGCCCTCAGCCCATAGGAGCTCCAGGAGCTCGTGCCCTCAGCCCTAGGAGCTCCAGGGAGGCTCGTGCCCTCAGCCCATAGGGAGCTCCAGGAGGCTCGTGCCCTCAGCCCATAGGGAGCTCCAGGGAGGCTCGTGCCCTCAGCCCATAGGGAGCTCCAGGGAGGCTCGTGCCCTCAGCCCATAGGGAGCTCCAGGGAGGCTCGTGCCCTCAGCCCATAGGGAGCTCCAGGAGCTGTGCCCTCAGCCATAGGAGCCGTGCCCTACCTGGGGTCCAGGAGCTCGTGCCCTCAGCCCATAGGGAGCTCCAGGGAGGCTCGTGCCCTCAGCCCATAGGGAGCTCCAGGGAGGCTCGTGCCCTCAGCCCATAGGGAGCTCCAGGGAGGCTCGTGCCCTCAGCCCATAGGGAGCTCCAGGGAGGCTCGTGCCCTCAGCCCCTAGGGAGCTCCAGGGAGGCTCGTGCCCTCAGGCCCCCTAAGGGAGCTCCAGGGAGGCTCGTGCCCTCAGCCCCATAGGGAGCTCCAGGAGGCTCGTGCCCTCAGCCCTAGGGAGCTCCAGGAGGCTCGTGCCCTCAGCCCTAGGGAGCTCCAGGGAGCTCGTGCCCTCAGCCATAGGGAGCTCCAGGAGGCTCGTGCCCTCAGCCCATAGGGAGCTCCAGGAGCTCGTGCCCTCAGCCCTAGGGAGCTCCAGGGAGCTCGTGCCCTCAGCCCATAGGAGCTCCAGGGAGGCTCGTGCCCTCAGCCCTAGGGAGCTCCAGGAAGGCTCGTGCCCTCAGCCCATAGGGAGCTCCAGGGAGGCTCGTGCCCTCAGCCCATAGGGAGCTCCAGGGAGGCTCGTGCCCTCAGCCCCTAGGGAGCTCCAGAGGCTCGTGCCCTCAGCCCTAGGAGCTCCAGGGAGGCTTGTGCCCTCAGCCCATAGGGAGCTCCAGGGAGGCTCGTGCCCTCAGCCCATAGGGAGCTCCAGGGAGGCTCGTGAACTCAGCCCCTAGGGAGATCCAGGGAGGCTCGTGCCCTCAGCCCCTAGGGAGCTCCAGGGAGGCTCGTGCCCTCAGCCCCTAGGGAGCTCCAGGGAGGCTCGTGCCCTCAGCCCCTAGGGAGCTCCAGGGAGGCTCGTGCCTCAGCCCCTAGGGAGCTCCAGGGAGGCTCGTGCCCTCAGCCCCTAGGGAGCTCCAGGGAGGCTCGTGCCCTCAGCCCCTAGGGAGCTCCAGGGAGGCTCGTGCCCTCAGCCCCTAGGGAGCTCCAGGGAGGCTCGTGCCCTCAGCCCCTAGGGAGCTCCAGGGAGGCTCGTGCCCTCAGCCCGTAGGGAGCTCCAGGGAGGCTCGTGCCCTCAGCGCCTAGGGAGCTCCAGGAAGGCTCGTGCCCTCAGCCCCTAGGGAGCTCCAGGTAGGCACGTGCCCGCAGCCCATAGGGAGCTCCAGGAAGGCTCGTGCCCTCAGCCCCTAGGGAGCTCCAGGGAGGCTAGTGCCCTCAGCCCATAGGGAGCTCCAGGGAGGCTTGTGCCCTCAGCCCATAGGGAGGCTCGTGCACTCAGCCCATAGGGAGCTCCAGGGACGCTCGTGCCCTCAGCCCATAGGAGCTCCAGGGAGGCTCGTGCCCTCAGCCCATAGGGAGCTCCAGGGAGGCTCGTGCCCTCAGCCCATAGGGAGCTCCAGGGAGGCTCGTGCCCTCAGCCCATAGGGAGCTCCAGGGAGGCTCGTGCCCTCAGCCCATAGGGAGCTCCAGGGAGGCTCGTGCCCTCAGCCCATAGGGAGCTCCAGGGATGCTCGTGCCCTCAGCAAGGAAAGGGCAACCCCATAAGAACCCTGCCATTTTTAAACCCCTCTCTCTGTTGTCGCCCAACAAGAGCTGTAACTTTTCTGTTTAAAGGGGTTGTCTCACTACAAGGATTGAATTCCTCGAGCAGCACGTCTATCTTCAGCTGTCCTCCCACCTCTCCAACTCTCTCCTTGACCCACTACAATCTGGTTTTCGACCCCACCACTCTACAGAAACAGCCCTAACCAAAAACACAAATGATCAACTAACAGCTAAAGCCTCATGCCACTCCACAGTGCTCCTCCTCTTGCACCAGTCTTCTGCCTTTGACACAGTCGACCAATCCATCCAGCTACAAATCCTCTCCTCCCTCGGCATCACGGACTTGGCTCTTTCCTTGATCTCCTCGTACCTCACTGATCGGACTTTTAGCGTCTCTCATTCTTGCTCCACCTCCTCCCCCCGGCCTCTCTCTGTTGGTGTCCCCCAGGGGTCAGTCCTGGGTCCACTTACTCTTTCTCTATCTTCACCCTGGGCCTCGGTCAGCTCATATGCCTCACACGGCTTTTCATTACCACCTGTATGCTGATGGATACCCAACTTACATCTCCGGCCCAGATGTCACCTCTCTACTCTCCAGGATCCCTGAATGTCTGTCCTCCATTTCCTCCTTCTTCTCATCATGTCTCCTAAAACTAAATGTGGAGAAAACAGAACTCTTCATCTTTCCACCATCCAACTCTTCCCCTGCCCCTGATCTCTCTATTACAGTCAACAGCTCTACACTCTCACCGGTCCCGCAAGTCCGCTGCCTTGGAGTAATCCTAAACTCCGCTCTATCTTTCAAACCGCACATCCAAACCGTCGCCTCTGCCTGCCGCCTCCACCTGAAAAACATCTCTCGCATCTGCTCATTCCTCAACTCTGACACTACAAAAAATGCTGGTCCATGCCCTTGTCATCTCCACGCCTAGACTACTGCAACGTCCTTCTCAGTGGCCTCCCAGCTAGCACCCTCGCTCCCCTCCAATCCATCCTTAACTCTGCTGCCCGTCTTATCCACCTCTCTCCTCGCTACTCCTCTGCCTCTCCCCTCTGCCAATCCCTTCACTGGCTTCCCATTGCCCAGCAAATTCATTTCAAGCTACTAACCATGACCTACAAGGCTCTCCATGACCTCTCACCTCCATATATCTCTGCCCAAATTTCCAAATATCTCCCCTCACGCACTCTCCGCTCCTCACAGGACCTTCTCCTCTGCTCTCCCCTTATCAGCTCCTCACACAACCGTCTCAAAGACTTCTCCCGTGCTTCACCCACACTCTGGAACTCACTGCCCCAACACATCAGACTCTCCTCCACTTTCACCAACTTCAAAAGCAACCTGAACACCCATTTCTTCAGGCTTGCCTATAACCTTCACTAACCTTGTTGTCACTACTTCCTCCACAAACATGTCTGCCCCTCACCTCTCTTCTTCCTCCTCCTTGTAGATTGTAAGCCCTCGCGGGCAGGGTCCCCTCTCCCTCTGTAGTGCCAATTGTCATTAATCACTTATCAGTGTACTCGTTTGACTCATGTTATGTATGTAACCCCCTCGAATGTACAGCGCCCTGAAATCAATGGCGCTTTAAAATAAATAATAATAATAATAATGTGAAAGATCTTGCAAAAAGAAGTCACTTTGCAATATGTGGCCATTAACAGTGTCCTACCTATTCCTAGATATCCCCTCCTGTATGGGCTGCATCAGCTCCTCAGGTCGCTATAGCTACAGACCTGTTTGATCTATCCTGATAGGCTGCCAGCACTGGTTACTATAGCTACAGACCTGTTTTATCTATCCTGATAGTCTGCCATCACTGGTTGCTAAAGCTAAAGACCTGTTTGATCTATCATGATAGGCTGCCATCACTGGTTGCTAAAGCTACAGACCTGTTTGGTCTATCCTGATAGGCTGCCAGCACTGGTTGCTATAGCTACAGAGCTGTCCTCTCCTGATAGGCTGCCAGCACTGGTTGCTATAGCTACAGACCTGGCTTTTAGCCTAGTAGAAGCCAGTAAACACACCCCTGAATTAAAAATGAAACCAAGAAAACAGGACTGAGGTAAGATGAATCAAGGTAGTGAGTCAACATAGGAGGGCTTGTGTTATGATTTTTTCTAGAGGAGTTTTGTTTTCTAACCGCGCCATTCAGAGGTAGAAATAACTTATTAACCCTCACGGGGGACTGGGATGAAAAAAGGAAAAATTCCACAGGGTTTTTGTTTTTTATGTATTTTAACCCCTTAAAGTGGTAGTCTCATTACATTGATTCATCTGACCTCAGTCCTGTTTTCATGATTTCATTTTGAATTCAGGGGCGTGTTTACTGACTTCTACTAGGCTGCAGTAGAAGCCAGGTCTGTAGCTATAGCGACCAGCACTGGCAGCCTATCAAGAGAGATGAAACAGGTCTGTAGCTATAGCAACCTAAGGAGCTGATGCAGACCATACAAGAGGGGATAGCTCAGAATAGGTAGGATACTGTTAATGTACATATATTACAAAGTGACTTGTTTTTGCAAGATATTTAACATGAAAAGCAATCTTTGTAGTGAGACAACACTTTTAAGGACCTTGCGGGTTTTTTTGGTTGACAAGTTTGTTTTTTACTCTTTGCCTTCCCAGAGCCATAACTTTTTTTTATTTTTCCATCTACATAGACATATGAGGGCTTTTATTTTGCGGGACAAGATGTACTTTCTAATGGTGTCATTCACTATGGGAAACCACAACAAAATTATGAGTGGGACAAAATGTGAAAAAACGTACTTTTTTTAGGACGTTCTCTCTCCGGTGTAAATTATGTATTATTTGTGTTCTACAGGTTGATACACATCTGGCAATACCAAACATGTAGTGTTTCTGTTATGTTTTGGTGCCGCAAAAAAAATTCCAAGCATTTTTGAAATTTGTGCAGCAGTGCCATTTTCTGCGAACAATAACTTTTTTGTACTAACACGTATGGACGTGAGTGAGGGGCATTTTTTGTGGGCTGAAGTGTACTTTTGATTGGGACCAGTTGGAATACATGCAACTTTTTTGATCAGTTTTATTCCAATTTTTAGAGAACGTTAAAAAATGCAATTTTGCCGTTTGGAATTTTTTTACTTCAACGGTGTTCAGCGTACAGGATAAATAATGTTATATTTTAGTAGATCAGCCTTTTTCGGACGTGGCGATACCAAACTTTTTTTATATATATATTTTTATTTGTAAACTGGCAAGGAGGGTGATTTGTTTTTTTTTACACTTTAAAACTTTTTTTTTTACTGAGTGCCCTTGGGTGCTTCAACACGAGGGGGAGTGATTGTTTATACAACCTAATGCATTGTATAGACAATGCATTAGGGTGTACCAACATGGCTTCCAGCTGCCATGTTCACCAATCGTTAGCCTGCAATCTCGCCGCTCATGTCCCGATCGCAGGGAAGAACAGTGCATGGTACCGTTTCTCATTCATTTAGATGCCTTGGCGTCTAAGGGGATGTTCACACGGCTTATTGAAGCGTATATAGTATGCGCCGCAATACACCGGGTGTTTTGGAGCGATGCGCTGATCAGCGCATTTTTCCAAAGCACAGGGGGGCTGGCGGGGCGCCGGCCCCATAGACATTCATTGTCAGTGGCGCGTATTCACCGCTAACACTCACTTATCTCCCCAAACGTACAATACAATCGTATTGTACGCGTGGGGGGACGACGCATAATGCGATGGAGAGCTATGAGAGCGATGGATTACCGTAAGGTTTCGCATATAACGCGCAATACGCTGCGAAATGTGCGCCAAAATAAGCCGTGTGTTAGCACCTGCCGGCTTTGTAGCGGGATCATGCTGTGATTACACTACAAAGCCACTTAGTGACCCTAGGACAGCGGTGGCGAACCTATGGCCCGCGTGCCGGAAGTGGCACGAAGGGCCATCTCTGCTGGCACACGTACCAGGCTGGCCACTCGCTGGGTTCCTGACTGTGACCCGGACGCCGTACCGGGAGGGCTCGGCGTCCGCGTCACAGCGTCGGACCTGGGGCCTCCGGCAGGCCCCAGGTCTAAGACAGCGGGAGTCGGAACCCGCTGCGGACCCTCAGTGCAGACAGTGCGCGCCGGCTCTGTGTGCTCAGCTGGGCAGCGACACGATGTAGTTACATCATCACGCCACTGCCTGTCCTCGGTCGAATAGCCGTCATAGGCTGACGGAGGAGCGGCCCGCGCTGGGAGAGAAGAGGACAGGAGGAGCGCGAGGCTGGGACAGAGGTAAGGTGAGTATTAGTGTTCTTATTTTTATTTGTGCTACCTATATACAGGCATTGTGGGGAGAGCTGGCTATATACTGGCATGATGGGGAGAGCTGGCTATATACTGGCATGGTGGGGAGAGCTGGCTATATACAGGCAGTGGGGAGAGCTGGCTATATACGGCAGTGGGGAGAGCTGGCTATATACTGGCATGGTGGGGAGAGCTGGCTATATACAGGCAGTGGGGAGAGCTGGCTATATACTGGCAGTGGGGAGAGCTGGCTATATACAGGCAGTGGGGAGAGCTGGCTATATACTGGCAGTGGGGAGAGCTGGCTATATACTGGCATGGTGGGGAGAGCTGGCTATATACTGGCATGGTGGGGAGAGCTGGCTATATACTGGCAGTGGGGAGAGCTGGCTATATACTGCTGTGGGGAGAGCTGGCTATATACTGGCAGTGGGGAGAGCTGGCTATATTCTGGCAGCGGGGGGAGTTCTGGCTATATACCGGCAGTGGGGAGAGCTGGCTATATACTGGCAGTGGGAGAGCTGGCTATATACATGGCAGTGGGGAGAGTGTCTATATACAGGCAGTGGGGAGAGCTGGCTATTATATACAGGCAGGGGGGAGAGCTGGCTAAATACAGGCAGTGGGGAGAGCTGGCTATATACAGGCAGTGGGGAGAGCTGGCTATATACTGGCAGTGGGGAGAGCTGGCTATATACTGGCAGTGGGGAGAGCTGGCTATATACAGGCAGTGGGGAGAACTGGCTATATACTGCTGTGAGGAGAGCTGGCTATATACTGGCAGTGGGGAGAGCTGGCTATATACTGGCAGTAGGGTGAGCTGGCTATATACTGGCAGTGGGGAGAGCTGGCTATATACTGGCAGTGGGGAGAGCTGGCTATATACTGGCAGTGGGGAGAGCTGGCTATATACTGGCAGTGGAGAGAGCTGGCTATATACAGGCAGTGGGGAGAGCTGGCTATATACTGGCAGTGGGGAGAGCTGGCTATATACTGCTGTGGGGAGAGCTGGCTATATACTAGCTGGTGGGAAGAGCTATCTGTATACTGGCTGGTAGGGAGAGCTATCTGTATACCGGCTGTTGGGGAGAGCTATCTGTATACCGGCTGGTGGGGAGAGCTATCTGTATACTGGCTGGTGGGGAGAGCTATCTGTATACTGGCTGGTGGGGAGCACTGTCTGTATACTGGCTGGTGTTGAGCTATCTGTCTGTATACTGCCTGTGGGGACCTGTATATTGCCTGTGGGGAGCTGTATACTGCCTGTGGGGACCTATACACCTACCTAACTTAGGGGACTTATATACCTATAAGTAAGGAGTTGCTGGAAAAGTGAGGATTCTTAGATATTTGTATCTAAATCTGCAGGGACAAGTGTTGGTCGGGAGAAGTCAGCATGAAGGTGTGAACTGGATGGAGAAGAAAAGGGAATATGAACGACTCATTGGAGAAACGTCACCTGTGAGTCACTAAATGTGCCTGAAATGTAATCTCTTGCATGCAAAGTGTAATGGTTTATATTCAGTAATGGTGTGGCAGTATTATTCAGTCACTTTGTGGTGGTGATACGTGGCGGTATTATTCAGTCACTATGTGGGTGTGATATGAGGTCATTGTGTGGCGGTATTATTCAGTCACTTTGTGGTGGTGATATGTGGGGGGTATTATTCAGTTACTATGTGGTGGTGATTTGTGGTCATGGTGTTGTGGTATTATTCAGTTAACTGTCTGCTGAGCACCTGTGTACACTGCTATCTACCACAATATGGTCACTGTATAGTGGAAATATGGCAGAGGGATGGGCTAAGCGGCCATCACATCCCTTGTATTAATTGTTGTGCGGCCCCGCGACCCGATGTCACCTCCCTGCTTCGTGCTGACGTTGGCGGCACTTTGCGGTAACTAAGGTATTTTTCGGTCACAGTTTCGGCACTCGGTCTCAAAAAGGTTTGCCATCATTGCCCTAGTACATACACCATATGGGTAAAAGTACTGTGATCATGTTATTCCACGGGTCTGGATGATTATAGAAATGCTATTAGATTATTTTTTTTAATATTATTTTTTACTTTTGCACAACAAATACTTTTTTTTTAATTGTTTGTGTGTCTCCATATTTCAAGACCTATAACCTTGTTATTGTTCTGTTGATAGATCTGTATGAGGGCTTGTTTTTTTTTCTGCAGGATGAATTTTAGTTTTTATTGGTACCATTATCAGGTTAAAATTACTTTTTGATTGCTATCCTGTTTTTTGGTAAGAAAATTTTATTTTTTTATGTTGTTCACAGTGTGAGAGAAAAAATGCAATCATTTTAGCATGTGGGTCGTTACAGCTACATTAATACCAATTATGTGTAGGGTTTATTTGTTTTTTTCTATGGATAGACATTTTTTTAAAAAGTTGTTTTTTTTCTACTGTCCTTAAACCTTTTTTTTATTTTTTAGCCCACAAGGGGTCTTAAACATGCAATCATTTGATTGCTGATATGATACACTACATCACTTAGTTATATTCTACCTGTTGGTGTGCAACTGACAGGCATCCTACTGGACCCCACCTTCGACGGGGCCTAAAAAACATACACAAAATACAGACCTGAGAGCCTTCATATGTTTGTGGGGACAGCATTCTTGCTTATATTGCTGCAACAGCAGTCAGAGAGATACTTTACAGCAGCTTCATGGAGATAGGAGCCTGTGGACTGCATCAGTCCCATTGACTTCTATATGAGAATTTTCTAGTCATGCTCTGTGACCTGGGAAGAAGTCAGTGTGCAGGGAGGAGGAGAGGGGGAGCTGTGACATCTCCTCTTGTGACTTGTGGATCCTGTGTTATTCACACTGGTGTCTCCTTTCAGTTTGACCCTCTTTGTGCTGTTAATGAATCTTTCTGTACAGAACAGGAAGTGTCAGACTATTATTAGGCCTAGTGGCCAAGAGAAAACTGAAGGACTTAAGAATTATAAAAAAAAATATTGAGTGACGGTACATGACATTTGAGTCCTTGACGTATCTCTGTGCTACATAGTCCCTGTTGTTGGCTCCTCAAACTTCGAGGAATGCATTTGTCACCCTTTTCCCGTCTTGTTTCTGTCTAGTCTTGTGTCTTGTTTGTTGTGGTTTCTTCGAATATGATTACAGTCAGATCATTTTTCGCTACAATGTTTGCATTTGTAAATTGGAATGCTGAACATGGTATAGAATTTGACTACCTTGTACCTATTGTGTCTGAAACCTGTTGTATGCTATTATACTGAAGGAACTGTCCTTATTCTGTTTTGTTAACACATCATTTTATTGAAATTACTGTAATAAAAATACAGTTTAACAAAATATATATATATTGAGAGTGATATGGGAAATAAAAAAAAAATAACCTGTGGAGGAGAGAGCCCCGGGTGTTGCGCTGTGGAGGATAGGGGCCTGGGTGTTGCACTGTGGAGGAGAGAGCCCCGGGCGTTGCGCTGTGGAGGAGAGGGGCCTGGGTGTTGCGCTGTGGAGGAGAGAGCCCTGGGTGTTGAGCTGTGGAGGAGAGGGGCCTGGGTGTTGCGCTGTGGCGGAGTGGGCCCCGGGTGTTGCGCTGTGGGGGAGAGGGCCCCAGGTGTTTTGCGCTGTGCAGGAGGGCCCCGGATGCTGCGCTGTGGGGGAGAGGGCCCCGGGTGCTGCGCTGTGGAAGAGAGGGCCCTGCTGCCTCCACTGACAATCACAAAAATGCCACAGTTTTGCCGCTATTTCATAAAATCGCAGGAAAAAAGTGCACCATTTTGCTGTGAGTTTTCACAAATCTCTGCAAAATTGCGCTTTTTTTGCTGCAATTTTTTCGTGAAATCATGGCAAAGTTGCACTGTTTATCTCAATTTAATAAAACTCAGTAAAACTGATAATGCCCTCTTGTTTGAAGATACATAAATACTCAGACTGTCTCCATAAATGATGGCATTCTCACTGTTTTGCTGTGATTCATATTATGGTGCCATTTTGCTGTGTTTTTCCAAAAAATTTACTTAGGTGTATGTATGGTTACGTATATAAGTGTACATACGGTTATGTATATATATGTATGTGTGGTTACGTATATATTTGTACATATGAGTACTTATATGTGTGTATGTATGGTAACATATATATCTGTGTATGTATGGTTACATATGTGTGTGGTTATGTTTATGTGTGTATGTATGGTTACATATATGTGTGGTTACGTATATGAGTGTATGTATGGTTATGTATGGTCCTTGTTGTGTATTTATGGTTATGTATATACAGTATGTGTATGTATATGTGTTCTTAGGTGTGTAGATAGGCTTATGTATACGTTAATACATGTTGCCCACTCCATCTGCATCGGAAACCTGGCTGGGCTTCTGATCATGGGCGTAACTACCGGGGTAGCAGACGTAGTAGCTGCCACGGGGCCCGGTCGTTTAGGGGGCCCGCACCCCGGGGCAGCCGCTAACACGTCTGCTACCCCGGTAATGCCGCTCCTGGGCTCGCCGGCAGTGAACATAACAGTTCACTGCAGTGGGTGCAGAGCTGTGGAGCCGGCGCATCCTGCCTCTGAACGCCCGGGCCGCGTGTTCAGAGGCAGCGCTGCCCGGAGATAGCAGAGCGGAGCGCCGCCGCTCTGCTACTTCCCCTGACGGCTCTCCGTTATCACGTGGGCGACGCGGTGACATCACATCACAGTGCCGCCCGCGATGAGTAGAGAGGCTGCAGCGCTGCGCATCGAGGTAGCGTGGAACGTGGTAAGTAAGTGATTTCTTATTTTACTGCCCTGCCTGCCTATCTAAAGCCCCCTAACCCTGCCTATCTAAATATCCTAAGCCTGCCTATCTAAAGCCCCTTAAGCCTGCCTATATACCCCTAAGCCTGCCTATCTAAAGCCCCTCTAAGCCTGCCTATCTAAAGCCCCCTAAGCCTGCCTATCTAAAGCCCCCTAAGCCTGCCTATCTAAAGCCCCCTAAGCCTGCCTATCTAAAGCCCCTCTAAGCCTGCCTATCTAAAGCCCCCTAAGCCTGCCTATCTAAAGGCCTCTAAGCCTGCCTATCTAAAGCCCTAAGCGCTATGCCTAAGCCTGATCTAAAGCCCTAAGCCTTTCTAAGCCCCTAAGCTGCCTATCTAAAGCCCCTAAGCTGCCTATGTAAAGCCCCTAGCCTGCCATCTAAAGCCCTCTAAGCCTGCCTATCTAAAGCGCCCCTAAGCCTGCCTATATAAATCCCCCCAAAAGCCTGAGCCTGCCTATATAAAGCCCCCTAAGCCTGCCTATATAGCGCCCCCCTAAGCCTGCCTATATAGCGCCCCCCTAAGCCTGCCTATATAGCTCCTATAGCCCGCCGAATGCTTGCCTAGCTAGCCCCCCTGAAGCCTGCCTATCTACTTATATGGGGCCCCTATAGCTACCTAAATCCTGCCGACCTACCTATATGGCGCCTATAGCCCACCTAACCCCTGTTTACCTGTATGGCTCCCTAAAGCTACCTAAACCCTGCTTGCCTATATGGGGACTCTAGTGCCTACCTAAACCTTGCCTATCTGGGGTCCCATATATCCTAACCAAACCCTGTCTGCCTAAATGGACCCCATATATCCAGGGGGGCAGGTGCTGGAAAAGTCAGGATTCTAAGATATTTGTGTCTAAATCTAGGGACAAGTGGTCGGGAGATGTCATGATGGCGGACTGGACTGGATGCAGAACAAAGGGGAAAGTCAACGACTTGTCAGAGAAACGTCACCTGTGAGTCACAAGATGTAACTGCACTGTAATCACTTATATGTCTGCACAGGCTGTGTACACTGCTTTCTACAACTATATGGTCACTGTATGGTGGTGATATACTGTCTACAGAGCCTGTGTAAACTGTAGCTATCACTATATGGTCACTGTATGGGGGTTTAAATTTACGTCTGCAGAGCCTGTTTTTACACTGGTATATTCACTTATGGTCACGGGAATGGTGTGTATATACAGTCTGCAGAGCCTGTGTACACTAGTATATACCACTATGGGTCACTTGTATGGCGGAAACTATTGGTCTTTGTGTACTGATCAGTAATAGTGTAGGGTATTATTCAGTCACTATTTGGTGGTAATTTGTGGTCAGTTTGGGGTTAATCAGGTCATATGTAGTAGTGTTATTGGTAATATTGGTTTTGGTATAGTGGATTTGTTTGGTAGCCGTATGATAGGGAGATGTATGGTTAGGTATTTACCCCTTGTATTATCTAACAGCATGTATTGGTAAATGTTCGTTGTCAGGGAGGTGGGCAAGGGGGGGCGGGGGAGGGAGGGGGCCCCATCCAAAAGTTTGCTTTGGGGCCCTGGCTTCACTAGTTACGCCCCTGCTTCTGATGGAACGGCCAGAATTGGAGTTAGCATAATTTCTGGCTATTTAACCGCCTACATGTTGTGGTACATTCAAGCAACCTAAAGAGATTATTATTAAAAAAAATAAATAAATAAAGATTAACTGCAACATGTATGAATCTTGGCGCGTCGGAGCGCCCATTTTCGCCCGATCTTAAGTGAAAGCTGCGCCTCATTTATGTCGGCACCCGAGGTGGCTCCATACATGCGGTGTAAAGTTCCTGCCCTCGCCAGTGGGGTGAGGCGCAGGGTCGGAACTTAGGCGAGAAGGAATGCGCCTAACATGGATTACGAATTTGAGACAGGCTGGAAAAACAGCGAGAAATCATTAAACATGTTAGTGAATAGCAAAAATGAGTTGTCTTTCAATGAAATGTAAAGAATGAATAAAGTGAAAAATCAAAGTTGTATAAAAACAATTTTAAAAGTAGTGAAAAAGTGGATCATTTAAAATAAAAAGGGAAAATATATAAGATCGCTAAAGAAATAAATCTCAGCTCTCAGCTCCGTTGCGGCATGGGTTTTGTTCCAAAAATCGTTTTTTTTTAGGTGTAAAACATTTCTGAAAAAGAGCTCAAACCTTCTAAAAAAATACCTAAAAAAAATCACTAACAAAAAATCAATAATGGCGCAACATCAGGAAATTTTTTATATTGGAAATTGCCCGGGGAAATACAGTAATTCAAATTTGTTTAAACTCTTCTCATTGGTCGGCAGAAACAGCCAATCAGAATAAGAGCGACAGTGACCCCTTATTTAAAACCCATGGAAGTTTTGACCAATCAAAAAAAAAAGGCGGGGCAGTTCCAAAATACAGAAAAAAATGAAGAAAAGAGTTGATTGGTTGAACTAGCGGGGGCTTGGCTATCCCGGCCAATCAGAGTGCAAGCTACTTTGTCCCATACTATGTAGAGATCGGGGCAATGTAAATATAATGTAATAATAATTTCTCATAGAAGGGATATGGTTTAAAACAGGTGCAAATATGAATCCACACAATCATAAAGTGCGTCTATTTTGGAAGGGAGAAAGGAAGGCGCGATAGAAGGGCGCCCCGAATTACTGTATTTCCCGGAATTTCCAATATCCCAATTCCCGGTGTTGCAAAGGTCCCGGCGACAAAAGCGTTGTTAGTGATTTTAAATTTTTGTATGTTTTTAGAGGTTTGAGCTCTTTTCAGATAAAAGTTTGACACCTAATAAAAACGATTTTTGAATCATACTCCATGCCGGCCACGGCGCTGAGACTGAGATGTATTTCTTTTGCGATCTTATATATTTTTCCTTTAATTTTAAATGATCAACTTTTTCAATCCATTCAATCGTTTTTAGACAACTTTTATATTTATCTTTATTAATGAAATCATTTTATAGCCAGCTCATTTGCAGTATTGTACTGTTGTAACAGTCGACTTAGATCACATTTTGCCCCATCCCATTCCATTAGCTTCACTTCGCCTCCTCCGGCTCATTTAGACCACATTCAACAAGGTCTGCCTGTCAGAGCTGTCGAGCGCTGCAATGCGCGCACTTTCCCCGACCGCATTTCCAACATGCATCGACATTCGAATGTGGTGCGTCCCGCCCCAGAACGCCCACACTGCGCCCATTGCACGCCCCTTCATGTTAGGCGCAGCCGAAAGTGGCGAAAGTTGCGCCTAACATCGCATCCCTGCGTCCAACCGGGGATTCGGATCGGTGAGGAGCAGTTTTCGCCAGAAGACAGGCGCAACTCCCGATCATACATGTCGCCCTAAAAGTTCATAACACCCCCTTCCTTATTTATCATTAAAAAGAATAAAAAAGAGACATTGGTCTTTCTATATCTGTAAATGTTCTGTATAGTAAAATCACTACAACTTTTTGTCCACCGTACTTAATAAATTGGTATAAAAGATATTCAAAGTCGTATGTACCCCAAATTTTTGCCAGTAAAACTACAGCTCGCTCTCAAAAATATAGCCCTGACACAGCTCAGTTGACAAAACACTAAAAAGGTGTTTGGTGTAAAACATGGCCATGCAAAGCAAATAATAAAAAAGTAGTAGAACATAACAAAAACTATCTACGTTTGGTATCAGTGACATTGTATCGACCTGCAGCATACAAATAATACATCATTTATATTGTTCAATGAAGTCCCAAAAATAAATTTAAAAGACATTGCTGCAACTGTGTGGAGGTTTTTTCCATTCACAAATATTTTTTTTTCCTGTTGGGAGGGGGGGGCACAGACTTTTTGGCTGTATGGGGCCCCGAAATTCCTGATGGTAGCCCTGCATATAACACAGCCTTATACACTGCTCCCCCATATAACACAGCCTTATACAGTCTGTTCCTCTCTACCTCCTTCCTGATAACAGAGGAAATTTTCTGTGATGGAAATTCTGAACGGAGATGTCAACCATGCCTAAGCCAAGCAGTCTCATACTGGTTGATAAATTTGGTGCATCTTTCAACTTTAGCTTTTTTTTAATGAAGCCTCATATAATTGGCTTACCTTGCACCTAAATTCTGTGCCATTTTGGTGCAATTCTGGCACAGAATGGGACATCAAACTCACTCCCTTTCTTTTGAAGTCAAACGATCCCATACACCCCCCTCCTGTTTTTTCGGTCAACCGAAAAAAGGGGGACCTAAAAACAAAAATGAAAATGTCTACAGTACACTAACATCTAACACTTTTTGCACACTTTACAATACATTTAGATGAAAACCTAAAATTAAGTAAGTGTCCCTCTTTTTTGTACAATTTTAAGTCTGCTTTTCTAAACTTGATCAAATAAATATAAGAGATCAATATTTTTAAACGTATAATATTAACCTTAGAGGAAATAACATTGGAAAATGTAGGAATAAGAAAAAATAAGGGTGGAATGTGTGTCCATTCAATAGTCAAGCATCAAGAAAAAATATATAAATAAATGAGATTAATGGAAAAGTTAAAAAAAACAATGTTGGGAGAGGGTCAGAAAAACATAAAAAAAGGGGAGGTGGAAAATTTTGGCCCACTTGTAAGGCTAGATCCACACAGCAATGTGAAAAAAGCTGCCCAAAATATGACGGCATTTTCACGTTGCTGGACTGTGCTGCACCGCCATTTTTTGCGCAAAAAACAGCTGTTGGATTTTGGATTTCTGGACGGGGCCCCTACAGGGGCTGGGGAATCCCCTGTTTTATTTCCGCCCGTCGGTTTTTAATTTTGGAAAACCTCAGTAAAAAAATCTGTGCTGTGTAAACTAAGCACATTTTTCTATTTTTGGGGCTATAAAACGGTAAAATACATCAGGTTTTCATGCATTCAAAATACTGAATCTTCTGAAAAAACGACCAAGATCCTTGCTGTGACACCCGCCCCAAGGGTTCTATTCCCAATTAATGTTAGTCACTGGTATTGCATCGCATAATCCTAAAAAAGTAATCTGGTGGCTCCAAATGGGGTTACTTTAAAAGATTTATATATTTTGTAAATGATTCTTCCTGTCGTTTTGTCTCTCCCTTCCTCCATGCATATAATGTAATTAACCTCATTAACCCTCTCAAAGAAAGAGGCTTGAGAAGATTTTCCCGGCTTTTAAAGAAATTTTTTGACTGGGGCACAACAAAGACAAACCATATTAAACATTCTTTTTGGGGGTATTGTCCCCCTACTTTCCCACAGACAGCTCAAAATCCAGATGGCACATCATCTGAAATATTTAATTCTTATACATAAAATGGCAGTATGTCTTTTAACTCCTTAACAACCTCCCACTGCCTTTTGACGGTAGCCATTTCAGGTCGTTCGTCTGCAGCGATGTCTTTTGACGTCGCTGCAGACATCAGAGTTTGTAGCGCCCAGTGCCGCAGCAGCGCTGACATCGGGACTGTACAACACAGCTCTGATCCCAGCACAGCTCCTGCAAGCACCGGGGAACGGGGGAAACCTCCACTCCCCGGTGCTTTAACCCTTTGATTGCCACGGATCGTCACCGCAGCGCAATCTAAGGGCATGTCCTCATGGCAAAGGTTTTCGGCCGGTTTTTCAGCCGGTTTGCGGTTTGTCAGACCGCCTGAAAAACCGGTTGAAAATGAGCACAATTGTGCTCTATGGAAAACCCGTGCAGCAGTCCCCACTGCACGGGTTTTCCGTCCGGCGGTTTTGCCGCCTGCGGTCCGGCCGCAAGACATTGTGGAAGCATAATCTTCCGTCCGGTTTCCGGACTGAATCTGTGCTTCTCAATGTGAAGGGGGAGGGCTTTTCTCCGCTCATCGCGGAGAAAAGCCATCTCCCCGTGACCGTGGGGACAGCCGCAAAACAGGACAAATACCGTCCGGCAAACCGACTGGTATTTGTCCTGTGCAGTGGGAACGCACCCTAAGGGTTTCCCTGCTCTGTCGGAACACCTGGGGAGCCTGGGGAACGGCTACACGGTCAGCCCTGGGGACCTAGAGTAGCCCCAGGGCTGTCTGTGTAACAAGCCAGCGATCAGGGCAGACTGTGTGCTGTTTTTGATAACTGCCTGTGTCAGACTGACACAGATTATAATGTATTAGCATATATGAATATGTTAATACATCACCAAGTGTAATAAAAAAAAAAATTAAAACAGTTCTCCATTCATTGGATTTTTAAAAAAAAGTAAAAAATCTAAAAAGTGTAAAAAAAAAAAGGATTAAAAAAATAAAATAAAAATAAATATTTAATAAAAAATAATTGTGCATAAATTACACACACAAAAAAAAACCTACACATATTAGGTATCCACATGACCGAAATAACCTGTAGAATTAATCTAACAACTTATTAAGTGTGGAATGTGAATGGTGTAAAAAAATTTTAAAAAGACCCCTGCAATTATTTATAAGTGAACTTAAAGTATTGCCCCATAAAGTACAACTAGAATAAAACGAGACCTCATACAACTGCGTCATTGGTAAAATAAAAAAGTTACAACTGTTGAAACGCAAGGAGGCAAAAACTAAAAAAATGTTCTGGTCATTAACTACTTTACAGGTGTTCAGCTTAAGGGGTTAAAGAAGAACTTACAATCCTTTTGATGACTGGGGTAAAAAAACTCAATAGCATCATGGTTTTTTAGTTGTTTCCTTTAGTTGATTGTGTGGTATAAGTAACAGGTTAACTTTATTCTGTAGTTCAGTATCATCTCAATGATATAAAATGTAATATAATGTAATATAATCCATATCCTTTTATTTTCTGTTGCATCATCATTTTTTATTACAGCAATAACCTTTTTATTTGTCGCTGCTTTAGTGTAGCCACTAGTGTAGCCCCCAGCCTTCCCCAAACGCCACTGTGCTCAGCGGCTACGATACAGCAGCGGTGGCCGGCCTGCTGACTAACCCGCATGCCCAGCACATAATTATACACAGGGCATGCGCGCTAATCAGTTGGTGTTTCTATACTGTATGCAGAAGTAATGGATAAAGTTCCAAATGGAATGTCATCACTTACTGCCATACACAAACTAATAAAAATAAACGTATAAGGCATTTACCTACAAAACACATTACATCAATAAAGTCTAAGTACATTGTAGCCCATATTAAGACTAATAAAAAAAAATGGACAAGCCTTTTGATATTTGTATGGTTTTAGGATACATACGAGTTTTCCCACTTTTACTTTATAGAGGAAGTGAGACAGCGAACAAAAACCTTATTCTGGAATCTAACATTTGTACAATACACTGCAGTACTCATTTACTGCAGTATACTGTAATTCTAGCAATGGCCTAGTACACCTTACTTCTAGCCACAGGTATATAGGGCAGGTAAGTAAACCATACATCCTGCAGAGGTTTATGTGAATGTAAAACATTGGACAGATAGTTCTGCAAGAGGCAAACCTGACAGGGAAGCAAAGAGTTAAATCTGCAGTGTGTCAGAGAAACTATGTGGCCGCTTACCCAACTACAGTGGAACAAGTAAATAATGTGTTCCCCTCACCTGCCCCTGAGAAATGAGTGTCAAGGATGACCTCCTGGAGATCTTGACACTATCCTAATACTTGATGGACTTCTAACCTTTGAGCACAGAGCTGGACCTCAGGTGATCCCCAGCACCGTATCCTCCAGCATGGCCAACCCAGCCGACGGACATCTCAGCTGCTCCTCTCGGATGTGGAAGATAGCTAAGGGCTCTCGACCCATGAGGAGGATCACAGAGCATATAGTGGACTCAATTAATTCTAAAAGCATCAATTCGTCAGGATTGTCCAAACATTTCTCAGTGCATCATAGAGGCAAAACATCGAGTTTAAAGGTATAGGGTGTTGAACGGGTTAAAGTACCTAAAATATGCGGCGACCGAAGAAAGATCCTGCTTAATCGTGAAGCCTATTGGATCTGGTTACTAGATAGTCGTTTCCCGAATGGCATGAATTTCAAAAATGATTTGTTATATTTGCATTGATATTTACATTGATCGTCTTTTTTTCTTTCTGTTGTGTAGTTGTTTATTTAGATTTGTATGTCAGGTTGCTAATTTGCAATGTATTCATCATGTGATCTTGTATCAAACACATCATTAGTTGTCTTTCCTTTTAAATAGTATCCTAATATTCATGTTTTCTATGCTATGAGTAAGGGTTAACAAATACCCGAAACGTGTCAGCTAGTTGTGCTGTGCTTGTACATTTTTTTAATGGATCTTCATTAAATATTTTTCAAATTTTTTCTGGTGCTGGATTTTCTCTATTATTTACGGTTTTCACTGTATTGGCTGAATATATTTTAGTTCTTCAAATAACTGATTCCCATCAATATATCACACTGTGGTTTGTCTGCCTCTGGAAAATGGCTTAAAACTTCTTCCAATCTTTTACACATATCTTCAAGTTTGTCTTTTTCTGGCACATCCTCTATATTATACAGAAAGCCCAATAATTCAATATAGTTTGACAACTGAGAGAACAGTCCTTCCAGTGATGTAGCCATGTGGTCTATCCAAGGATAGAAAATAGATATCTTAAAATGTTGCTCTGTATCTATCTGTAGCCGGTTCATCCTGACTTTCATGGTCTAACAATCTCCTTTTCTTACTTGGCCTTTTTATTGTAATTTTGGGTTTAATTGCCAAGTTGAAAGCAATTTCTTTGGCAGCTATCTGTAAAGATTCATAGTCAGACTCCCAATATTTTTTAAAAAAGGCAGTACAATTCTTGAGCAAATTGTTGCATTGCGTTAGCTCCATATCTCTGGACTGCATGGATTTGCTTACAATATGTACTTGAAACAAAAGATTATACCAAATGATAAGAGTGACAAGAAAGCTGAAGTCTAACATTAATGAAAGAATGAAGTTACTCGTTGTAAGTGATCTCTCATCACTGGCTCAAAGTTTGATAAGTTCAAGGAAATGACCATTATTTGGGGTCAATAATTTATTTGAAGATCCCCGAAAATCAAATTATTGGTTACCAGATATATAGTAACTGTAACGGGCAGTGGTAGTGGATCCTCTGAACCGCCACAAGCGATGGTGTAAGCCACGCCAGGGAGCGGAGTCTAAGTAGGTCCGGTTTTCACCAGAGCCCGCCGTAAAGCGGGATGGACTTGCTGTGGCGGATTGCTACCAGGTCGCTACCCCTGACGTGACTTGCTTGTGGCAGCAGCCTAGGTGCGGTGTGGTACAAAATCGTGAAGCAGGCTCGTAGTCGGGGACAGGCAGGAAGGTCAGGACAGGCGGCAATGGTTCGTGGTCGAGGAACGGAGGCAGAAGGGTTCAATACACAGTAACGGCAATAAGACACAAGGGAACGCTTCCTCTCTAGGCACAGGGCACTATCGATTCGGCAGGGTTATGAGGAAAGGGCAGGACTTAAATAGGATCAGCGCCCGGTGAAACCAATCACCAGCACGCTGTCCCTTTATATTTAGCTGCAGTACTGGGTACCGGACTGCGGCGCCGCTCGCTGTCGAGGATGGTGCGGGTGTGCCCGCGACCCAGCATGGGGATCACGAGGACACCTGTTACAGTAACTGCGATTATTCTCTCCAACACTTCCCTCCAGCCATTATGTTCTTTGGTAATCTGGGATTGAAAATCTTTTTCAATGCCTGTATTTTTTTTAAGGTTGTTCTCTGCATCAATCCACATACGACATAATTTTACATGTGCAACAACAATTCATGAGATAAAGTGTAATCTCCAATATGTTGCCAGTTGTTAATGCCTTCAGTTCCAAGTTAAGATGTTGTGTTGAGATCAAACAATTTACAGCAAAAGCAGTAAACTCTATTTGAAGACACAGAGTACTGCAGCCATCGCCTGGGTACCTGCTCTTTGTTTTACAGCAGGGCCGTTCCTAGGGGTGGGCGAGGCTGGCGATCACCTGGGGCGCCGAGGCTCCGCTCGCCCGAGGGGGGCACCGCCTGCCTCGCCCGCCCGGAGGATAGCCCCTGACTTTTATAACAGTCGTGCAGAGCCAGCAGCTGCTGGTGCAGGGAGGAGACGGGACCAATCGTTCCCGTCCTGCCTCCTCCCCTGTATCAGCATTGCAGGGGGCGCACGGCTTTCACGGCTGCCAGCCGAGGAGATCCCTGGGAGCTGCGTGACAGTGTAAGTAGCGTGATGACGTCATGCTGCTTACACCGCTCAGCAGCTCTGGACCGGGACACGCGGACCAAGGTGAGTACTTTTTTTGTTATTTTATAATTACTTACAGGGGGCATCTATTGGCTACAAGGGGGAATCACTGGCTACAAAGGGGGCATCATTGGCTACAGGGGTGTATCACTGGCTACAGGGGGCATCACTGGCTACAAGGGGGACATAATTGGCTACAGGGGGCATCACTGGCTACACGGGCATCACTGGCTACAAAGGGGGCATCATTGGCTACAGGGGGGCATCACTGGCTACAGGGGGCATCACTGGCTACAAGGGGGCATCACTGGCTACAGGGGGCATCACTGCTTACAGGGGGGCATCACTGGCTACAAGAGGGGCATCACTGGCTACAAGTGGCATCACTGGCTAAAGGGGGCGTCACTGGCTACAGGGGGGTCAGTCACTAGGCTACAGGGGGGCATCAATTAGGCATACAAAGGGGGCAATCACTGGCTACAAAGGGGGGGTATAACTGGCTACAGGGGGGCTACAATCACTGGCTACAGGGGGGCATCACTAGCTGCAAGGGGGGCATCACTGGCTACAGGAGATCATCACTGGCTACAAGGGGGCACTCACTGGCTACAGGGGGGCATCTACTGGCTACAGGGGGCATCACTAGCTGCAAGGGGGGCATCACTGGCTACAGGGGATCATCACTGGCTACAAGGGGGCATCACTTGCTACAGGGGGGCATCTACTGGCTACAGGGGGTATCTACTGGCTACTGGGGCATCAATGGCTACAGGGGGCATCACTGGCTCAAGGGGCAACACTGGCTGCAAGGGGGCATCTACTGGCCACAGGGGCATCACCTGGCTACGGAGGCATCACTGGCTACGGGGACATCATTGGCTATGGGGGCATCAACTGGCTACAGGGGGCTAATACCTGACTATAGGGGGCTACTGCGTGGCTACAGGGGGCATATTACATGGTTACCATATGAGGTGCTGTAGATGGGGAGTTTGTATAGAGATAAGAATTGGTAGAGAAGTGCTGATAAAGGGAGGAAGGAGTTTTAAGATATTTGTTTTGTAAATTTTACAGTGAAGAATCGGGAGTAGTCGTCATGGCGTCTGGGACAGATGGAAAAGAAGAAGAAGAGAAAAAGACCAACTCTTCATAGACGTCTCCTGTGAGTCACTAGATGTAACTTTACTGTAATCATTTATATGTCTGCAGAGCCTGTGTACAACTGGTATCCATCTCTGTATGGTCACTGTACGCCGGTAATATTGGTTGTAGTATAATTGTTTGCATTCAGTAATGGTCAGTTTGTATTATTCGGTCACTATATGGTGGTGATATGTGGTCATGGTGTGGTTTTATTATTTGGTTACTATGTGCTGGTGATATGTGGTCATGGTGTTGTGGTATTATTCGGTCACTGTGTGCTGGTGATATGTGGTCTTAATGGTCTTGGGATTCTGGTTGGTGTAGCAGTGTTATTTGGTAACCGTATGACTATTATTTAGTAGTTTTATATGTAGCACATTGTGGTAAAGCTTTTTGTATATTTTGGCTTTGGTTTATGGTGATGCAATGTGTCGCACTGTGGCGCCATATGTTACGGGGGGCGCGCAAAATTTCTTCACCTCGCCCTGACTGAGATTAAGCCTAGGAACTGCCCTGTTTGGAAGCACAAAATAACCATAGAATGATGATAAATGGTGTTTTTCAATGTCTTGGGGGTACACAAAGTCTGAAGATGGCAGGGGCTGTGGTCCTTGATAAATAATGCAATCTAATATTTGAGTGTTTATTGAATTAGGCCAAAATGCAATATCTTTATAGTTGTTGACATCCATCACCTCCTTTGAACATTGGGGGAGTTCTTCTGAATAATCATAAGTAGCATTTTCAGCAATTACAGCCTTCACGGTAGTTTCATAACCATGTGATGCCCATATTGTGAATGTATCGGTGATTTTAAGTTCTGTTTGTTCTCTTTCTAAAGAAGTATTAGCGCAAAATACTTCAGATTCTACTGTAGAGATCAAATTACATGATATTTGTGGTTCATCTCTAGATGGAGAATCCCGTTCTGAATCTGAAATAAAGTCTGACCTTCAGGATGTGAACCTTCTGCTGCAGTTTGAGAAAAAAACATTTTCTGGATTTTCATCAGCTGCTGTTTTTTTTCTTTCTGCAAGTACATGGCCATTAATTTAGCATCCTTCTCATTTTCACTCTTTCGTTTTTTTTTTATGTTTCGGTATTGTGTTCCTGAAGATTTCGGTGGTGGAATTTCAATTTGTCTTTGAAAGAGAAAAAAATCAAATAAGGTTTTGGAACATTTCAATGGATATCTTCTTGGATCATGCACTCAACAGCAATGTGAAAAGTCATCAGTTATTTTAAACTTGTCCTCCACTTTTCTGAATCCAGTAAATCCAGTTTTTTTTTTTAACATATTGTGTAGGTGAACCCTAGATCGCATAAAAGAACAGCGGTCCTTTGGAAAACTTTAAATCAGCAAAGAATGGTTAGCCTCGTTTACCTACCCTAGTAATTTGAAAGGTGAAGGAGGCCAATGTGGGTCAAATGAATAAATCAATCAAGAAATAAGTAGAGACATAAAATAAATACTGCAAGTAAATCACAGGATAAATAAAAGAAATAAAGTAAATCAACATGAAAATAACCACACAACTGCGTGTGAGCCTAGAGATGAGTGTGAGTCTAGTCCCCAGTGCCAGAGGTAAGGGGGAGGGGGATGAGGTAAAGAAGAAGGAGGGGGGGCCATACCAACGGGGCTTTAAGGGGCACCGTGGGGCTGTTCCAGAGGTCCTAGAGTGCCCGCCAATCCCGCCCTGGCGTACCAACCAGTATATTTGAAGGAAGACATCAGCTGGGTTATCTCCTCAGTAGAAAAATGTGCGAGAATAAAGGGTTTCCACCGACTGAAAAATTTTTCAGGTGCGCAATTCCTTGTGTGGTATTTCTGCCTCTAGTTTGTCAGATATCAAGTATTGCATTAGGTTTTCCACCAGCAGGGACATGGGGGGGGGGGGTTTTGCGGTTTCAGCCAATAAGAGTAGGAAGCAGCGCTTAGCGACCAGTATTGCAATATGTGCCAGGGGGGAAGAGGCTGCAGAGGGACAGGGGGTGACCCCCCCAGAATTCCGTAGCTTTGGGGGGGCTGAAAAGTAGTGAAAAAATCAGTACTATACGTCTTGATTAGTCTAAAGTTGCCAGTGTGTTTTAGCAAATTCAATGAAGGCGCCCAAAAGCTCTGTGAAGAGAGGCATTCCCAAATTCCATGCCACATGGATGTAGCAGGGGCATGTCACTTTGGGCAGGATTGCTGTCTATCTGGGCAGTTTTTCGAAGGAGGGAGGATAAAGCCATAGTATGCGTTGTGTACTATTTTGAGGTGAGTTTCCCTCCAGGTCTCACATATTACTTCCCTGCACACCCTTTGAAGACCCTCGGTGATTTTGTCCAGAAGATCCGGATCACCTAGCTTACGGGCCCATTTTGCAAAAAGGGGCCCCCCCGTTTCCTGTTCCAAATCCATACCCTCAAAATCCATAAATATTTGAGAGGGTGAAAGCAAAAACTGTGGCACCTCTTGAGGGCTTCAAAACCATTGGGAGAGCAAAACCCTTTTCAAGATTCCTTACTTGGACTTGCAGAAGGAGAGAATTTTGCATCGCCGGGATTACATGGGCTGGGGGAAGGGGAAAACCTGTCTCTCGCTCCGATGGGGTAAGCCACCTTTTCTCTTCAAAGTGCATTAAGTGCTCTGCGCAAAATCACCCCTTTTCCCTCCACAGACAGAACATTGGGTTGTCCCTGCCTTGAGGAAAGTCGGAGAGTTCCCATAGGGGTAGTGCCTTTGACATCTGGAATGGTAATTGCAAAAGCTTGCACACATAGTTCCAGGTCGCGAGAGTGTCTTTTAATAAAAGGGAGCACCTAATCTCTTGAGGGATCTGAGAGAGCTTGGTGTGAAGTAACGCCAGGGGGTGCCAAGGATGCAAAAAATCCCTTTCCAATTCTAAATTTGAATAATCTGTAGAACCCCCCCCACCAGTTCGGGAAACATGCTGGTGAGACAATGCCCAAATTGTAAACCCGGATGTTGGGGAGGTTCAGACCGCCCGCATTAACAGGGAGCATCAGCTTGGCAAGAGCTATCCGGGGCCTCTTTCCTGCCCAGATAAAATGGGAGAAAGAGGAATGGATCCTATTTATGTCCGTGTGGCGCAGTAGTAAAGGAAGGGTTTGGAGGGGGTATAGGAGTTTCGGAAAACATATCATCTTGATTGCGTGGCATCTACCTGACAGTGAAAGGGGAAGGCTCTGCCATCTAAGGAGGTCATCTGAAATCTTTTTTATCAGAGGGGGAAAGTTCAAATTGTCAATGGAGCTGGGGGTCTTACGCACTTTTATTCCCAGGTAAGTAATGTGAGACTTTGCCGGGGCAATCCCTAGGTTCAGGTCCTGCCAGACAGATTTTGAGAGGGGGGTACCCAGTTCCAGTAGCTCGCTGGAGGCATTGACTTTGTATCCGGAGAATCTGCCATAATCTTCCAAGAAAGAGAAGATATCCGGAAGATGACTAACTGGATCAGAGAGGAATAGAAGTAGGTCGTTGGCGAAAAGAGCAAGTTTAACCTGGCTCCGGCCCACTAGTATTCCAGAGAAGAGGTCAGAATCCTCCAAGAAGTGAGCGAGGGGTTCCAAGGCAATGTCAAACAGGAGGGGGGACAGGGAACAGCCCTGGCGGGTGCCCTTGTGGAGAGAAAAGCGTTGTGAGAGAAAACCTGGGGTGTGCAGTCGGATTGGTGTAGATAGCGGATAGTAAGTTCTTAAATCTGCCTCCTATCCCCATACGATCAAGAACCATCCACAACCACTCCACCCGGGCATTGTTTAAAAAGCTTTCTCAGCATCGATTGCAACCATGATGGAATGCCCGGTGGGAGGGTCAGCGGTTTTCACACTCTCCAGGACTGACAGCACTTTTCTAAGGTTGCCCACCGCAGCTCGACCCTTGACAAACCCTTTTTGCGCTGGACCAATGAGGGTGGGCAAGAATATAGCCAGCCTATCGGCTATGATCTTAGACAGCAGTTTCTGGTCCGTATCTATCAGGGAAATTGGCCGATAAGATGACGGGAGGAGGGGATCTTTGCCCTTTTTAGGGATCACCTTAATGTAACCATTTTTAGATTCGGGTCGAATAGCACTTTCTTGAAGTATTTGGTTGAAATAACTGGTTAGCAGCGGGGATAGGGGCTCAATAAGAATTTTATATAAATCTCTAGAGAAGCCGTCGGGGCCTGGAGCCTTCCCTGAAGCTAGTTGGGGTAATGGCTGATTGAACATCCTGGGTAGTGATATCAGCATTAAGGTCTTATAGCTGTTCAATTGACAACCAAGGCAGAGAAATGGAGTTAAGAAATTTTCTGCCATTGACAGATTCCTCACTTTCTGAGCTCACTCCTTGGGAGTATAGCTGTTCATAGAACACCTTAATTGAGTCATTAAAATTCTAAAGGGATCTGAAGTGATCTGGCCTACCGGGGTGCGAAGCGATGGAATGTGGGTTGGAGAGTAACTGCCTTGCAATAACCTAGATAAGGGCTTCCCTGCTTTATTTCCATGGCGAAATAGGGAGGATTTCAGTTGAGCTTTCTGGACCTCTTCTCTCCTTCCCAGCCAGAGATCATAGTCCCTCTTGGCCTGTTCCCAGTCCCTCCTGGCCTCCTCCGAGCAATCTGAGAGGAACCTAGCATAAGATCTTTTCACCTGCTCAGAGGCTGTCTTATATTCCTCATTTAACTTGCATCTGTAATTGGAAGGGTGAGCTATGATACGACCCCTCAGCACAGATTTGGCCGCAGCCCAATATAATGAAACATCGTCCGAATGTTGCGCATTGGTCTCTGAGAATTCCAGCCACCAACCCCGCAAAAGATCCGCAAACTGTACCCATGGCAAAACAAGACATGAAAAACATTGAAAACCTGAGCCATAACCCACCTCCCAATAGCCAGAGGTAGAGCATCAAAGCGGATTACAGCCAAAGGCCTATACACCTATACATACATAATTATAACCGTGTTATTTTACATTGAGATTTAACCATATGAAGGGATGTAGGAGAAGAGGGGGAGGCGGAGGTGCTGGATCATTGGCAGCCGCCATGTCCAAGTTACTCACGGTCCCCAAACATGGTAGGTAGTCATCGAGAGTTCGAAGACGGAAGTTCAAGTCGGGGACCGTTGGGGGGTCTCAGGAAGACGACGGTAGCCTGAAGACCTCTGTCCCTGGAGGGGAGAGCCCTGGGGGAGGGCGAAGGTGATCCTCTGCCAAAGCTGAAGGCGATGTCGAAAGGGTTTCTCTCGGGGGAAGAGGGCGTAAGTCCTCCAAGAAGCGAAGATCTCCTCTCTCTCGGGGAAGTGAAGTATTTTCGGAGCTGCGTCAGGGAGAGTCCAACCTTTAAAGTAGCCGGATACAGAAGTTGGAAACGGATCTTCTTAGAGAACAAAAATTAGCAGGTCTTACTAAAGGCTCGCCTTCTCCTGGAGACCTCATGTGAAAAGTCCTCAAATATCTGGATCCTTTGCCCCTCTAGGAGCGGGGGAGACTTCTGCTTGCGATACGCCTTGAGTATATCTTGCTTATCGTTGAAATCCAAGTATTTGATGATGACGGTGCGAGGTTTTCTTTGTCGTCAGTCATCTCTGCCTTTGTCAGAAGGGGGTTCAGGGCCAATACGGTGCGCCCTCTCGACCCTGCAGCTGCGGTTGATTCCCAGAGCCTGTGGCAGAACTGATTGGCATAGGTCTTGCAGCTCTGATTGCTTGGTGCGTTCAGAAAGACCCACAATCCGGAGATTGCTCCTACGGGAGCGGTTTTCAAGATCTTCTATGCGTTCATAGAGGGTGTCTTGTGCCCTGTGGCATGATGATAACTTGCGATGAAGCACATCGTTCTCTGCTTCAAGTTGCAGAACTTTATGCTCCAGCTCGTCCAGCCTTGTTTCATGAAGCTGAACGTCCTGCTGCAGCTGGCTCAGTGATGCCTGCAGGGATGCTTCAATAGCTGCCTGGAGTTCAGGGGCTATATGGCGAGCCACCTCAAGAGCTATAGCCTTGTAGTCCAGGGGGAGATTCATGTGTGCCCCTGAAGCTGGAGCGCTGGAGAGCGCAGGCATGCCCTCTGTGGGCTCAGAAAGAGGAGCGCTGGGTGCGCGGTGTTCAGCAGGTGCCGTACGCCGGGCCACCATGCTGGAATGCCCACGAGGCGTGCGAGCAGGCAGGGGAGATATGTCCTTCAGGCCACTTCTCAGGACGTATCTGTCCATCCACCTGTCCACGGAGTACGGGGGAGACGATGCCCAATATGCGAGGGCTGGTTGGCGCCGCCGAGGCGACTCTGACGGGAGCTGCGGCTGGAGATTTTCAGAGAGCCACGATCGCTCACCTCCTCATGGCAGCGCCGGAACCGGAAGTCCCAGTAAATCCAGTTGGTTCGCTTGGTGTTTCCCATGCCCTTGGTATACTGCTTTAGAACACGGGGTTCTTAACCTTTTTTGTTCCATGGATCCATTTGCCAATCCAATAAAACCCATAGCCCCATTTTTAGAATGTAACAGAAGATAGTTTTATGAAGCTCAACACCAGTATACAAATTCCAGTCACAAAAGAAATTAGATAAATATGTTTAAGACATAAACTTTGATTGCACATTTTGACATATTCTAGGTGGGCGTGCTAGCATGTCTATTCGTGTTAAAAGTAGCCTAGTTACGAAAAGTTTTAAATTCTTATTTAAACTGGCCACATTTTTAAAAATTTTAATTCAATGAAAAAAAAAAGATTTGTTGACCAGGTCCTTTCTGAACCTTTGAGCACCCTTCCTAATCAAGCTCATTTTAATTTCTTTAGTACCTGCTATTTGAATGCTATAATGCTCACACGCTCAGTTCTTCTAATTTTTTCGCCTTTTTTTGTGAGGACTTTTTTAATGTAATTTTAACATTAGATTTTTTAACAATAGGAATTAAAATTGGTTAAAAAACAAGTCTGTTTTACATTTTTTAATTTATTTTTTTAACAGCAAAAAGTGGTGGTAAAATAAATGTCACGATCTGCAAATCCCCTAGCCTCCCATCTGACAGCAAATTTCCTTTTGATCTGGGTGGTTGGAATCTGGCCTTTGCTCTGACTTTTGTTACCATTCAGTTCCTGCCTCTGAGCAATCTCCAAGCTGTAGCTTCTCACCTATCAGGCCTAGGTAAAAAACTCAGCTACTCACACCAATCTGGTCCTGAGTATTGGTGTTGAAGTGCTAGGTGTTCTGCATTAGTCTCCTCCGTGTTCCCGTTATTCCATGTTCCGGTGATTCTGTGTTCCAATGGTTTCATGTTCCTGTGACCTTAGCCCAGTGATGGCAAGCCTTTCAGAGACCAAGTGCCCAAACTGCAATCGAAAATCCCCTTATTCATCACATAGTGCCGACATGGCAACTTAATCTGAAAACTGTGGTTCTGAACGTATGCAGATGTCAGCGCGAAGCAGGGAGGTGACAGCCACTCAGGACATTGTGTGTTGTGCGTCCGTCACATCCTTCATACTGACAGGGCCACCATCAGAAATTTTAGGGCCCCTTACAGCTGAAGTGTCTGGGCCCTCCCCCCGCCCACCTCGTCTCCACCGCCCATATTTTCATCATATAGTGACCATATAGTGGTAGTTACAAGTGTAAACGTGTAGTTGCATTTAGTGACTCACAAGTGACGTCTTGTCTGATTCACTTTCTCTTTTCTTCTCCATCCGGTCTAGACCACTATGAGGACTTCTCCCAGCCACCACTCGTCCCTGCCGAATTTTCAACACAAACACCTAATTCTTCTGTAATCCTCCTAACTGTGCCCCCTCCCCTCCTATGTACAAACAAAACTCCCCATCCATAGTGCCCCAAGTAATTACCCCCTTGGTGCCGTGGCTGTTGGGCAGTAAGGGCCCCCTTAAGTAGTTATATAGGGCTCCTAGTAGCCTCCCAAGCCCATGCGATGGGCCCTCTCTGTGCCCCTTTGTCCCTATAATGGAGCCTCCTGGAGTCCCTGTGATGGTCCCCCTCTGAGTCCCACCCTGAGACTCAGAAGGGGCCCATCACAGGGGATCAGGGGGACCCATCACAGGGGCTCAGAGGGTGCCCATCACAGGAGCTCAGAGGGAGCCCATCACATAGACTCAGAGGGGGCCCGTCACGGGGGCTCAGAGGGGACCCATTACAGGGGCTCAGAGGTGGCTCATCACAGGATTTCGGGGAGACTCAGAGGGGGCCCATCACAGGTGCTTGGGGGGCTCAGAAGGGGCCCATCACAGGAGCTCTGGAGGGGCCCATCATAGGGGCTCCAGTGGACTCAGAAGGGGCCATCATAGGGGCTCTGGGGGGCTTAAAGGTTGCCCATCACAGGGGCACTGTGACACTGCGCTCTCCCTTCCACAGTGCGGACCCTTGTTTTTATTAGTAGAGGTAGTAAAGGCAGCGAGTCGGCAGCCTGGCGCGCGTGCCAGTAGAGAGGGCTCAGAGTACTACCTCTGGCATGCGTGCCATAGGTTCGCCACCGCTGCCCTAGCCTGTTCTTTTTGCCTGCCTAGTTCCTAAGCTTGTTCTGGTTTTGTCTCTGCCTTTGACCTTGGATTTGATCATCAAGTGTCCAAAGTCTACTGGTACCTGTAGTCCACAACTCTCCTGCTGCCTGGTATCCTGTCCTGGTGTCTGCATCCTGTTCTGAGTTTGCTGTGTCCATAGCTCTCTTGTGTCCTGGTGTCCAGTACCTTGTCCCAAGTCCGGTGTCCCGTCTGATGTTCTGGAATCCATTGCTCCCGGCGTCCTGATCTTGCCCTCACATCTCTGGCCACGGCTGGACAGACAACTGTCACTTGTGGTCCTAAGGATCCACTTCTATTTCACGAGAGACATTTCATGGAATACTGGAATGTCTGTATTTGCTTATGATCTTGCAATAAAGTCCTTAGAAACGTAATATATTTTCTAATTGTGTCCCTTTTCCATCACAGGGGTTTATATAAAGGTGATATAAACTTTTAGGGTCATTGAGGATGGGGCTAAAAGTGGTGGTTTGGGCTGTCCTGGTTTTTTTTTTATTAATATATTTTTTGTGTTTGTGTGTATATATATGTGTAATTTATTTATTTTTTTTACATATTGTGCCCCCCTTAAGGTTCTAAAAAGTCCTTTGAGTGGGGCATTTGAACATAACTTATTTGACTTTTTTGCTGAATCTCCAAAGTTACTGCACGACTGCCCTGGGTCTAGTAAAACCCAGCAGCATCTACCAATACTGAACCCTATTATTCCTGCCTTACTGCCTATCTTTACATACAGCACTCAATGAGCACTGTATATACAATGATGAGGAAGGCAGGGATGGTAATAAACCCTTCCTGCTTCCTAAGGGAGGCCGCCGCCGCCTCTCAACTCCCACAGCTGCACAATTGATGTTCATCTGCGCACTCTGCAAGGCTGTTTTAAAACGGCCATGGAGAGTTAAATAACTACTGCCCAGGCAATTATAGTCTATGGGTGGTCATTATGTAGTTAAAGTATAATTTAAATTCTAACAAAATTTTGCATAATTCAACAACATAAACAAAAATAAGAAACTTCAGAATGGTTCCTTCTCTAAACAATCTTCATTTCTCCCCTGTCTTAAAGCCGCTCGACTATTCTCAAAACTCCCATTCAAGTCTATGGGAGAGTCCCAACAGAGAGCTTTTGGGAGCTCATTCCTGAGATGCAGGTACCTAGTGATATGCCATCATTGTCTGTAGTGAGACAACTCCTTTAACCCCTTAAGGACCCAGCCAGTTTTGGCCTTACTGACACAGCCCTATTTTTGAAATGTGTCACTTTATGTGAGAATAACTTTTTGACACTTTTACCTATCCATGTGATTCAGAGATTGTTTTCTCGTGACACATTGTGCTTTAAGTTAGTAAGAAATTTTTATCCATACAATCCTTGTTTGTTTGTGAAAAATATCAAAATTTCATGAAAATTTGGAAAAATTTGTGATTTTGAAAGTTCCGAAATTTCTGGGTGCAAGACAGAAAATTATTCACCACAAAATAGCTATCATATGTCCACTATAGGTTGGCATCATTTTTTAAATGTCTTTTTTTTTTTTTTTAGGACATTAGGGCTTAGAAACTTAGTAGTATTTTCTCACATTTTCAAGAAATTTTTTTTAGGGACCACTCCAGTTCTGACGTGGCTTTGAGGGGCCTGCATGTTAGATACCCCCATAAATGACCCCATCTAAGAAACTACAACAGTGTTTAGGAAGTTTGATAACCTTTAGGTATTTTACAGAAATTAAAGCAAAGTGGAGGTGAAATTTCTAAACTTCACTATTTTTGCAGATTTTCAATATTTATCCATTATTCACCGGAATACGGTAAGGCCGTGTTCACACGGCTTATTTTGCCATGGATTGGCGCTGTACTGCGCACCGGATTTGCGCTGCAGTACGGCGCCAATCCGTCGCAGTAATTACGGTAATCCACAGTTCTCATAGAGAACAGTGGATTCCGTCGCTCCTACCCGCTCGGCGAAGCCGCCGGGCGGGGAGAAACTGACATGACATTATCCAGGCGCAATACGCGCGTGGTTAATGAAGTTTTGGGGGGGCGGCGGGCCGCGCACCCGACCCGCCCCCGCCCCTTATTCAAGCCGGAATTGCGAGTGCAATCCGGCTCGCAATTCCGGCTTGAATAAGCCGTGTGAACCGGGGCTAAATGTGACTAGGTAAATGCAACATAATATCATTTACCCCAGGTCTACCGTTTTTAGAGATATCCCATATGTGGCGGTCGTGCACTATTTGGCTCAACCACAAGCCTCAGAATAGGAGGAGCACCTACTGGACTCTGGGGTCTCATTTTCAATTCGAGGTGAGTCACAATTTTTTTTTAGTATTAGGCTGTGAAAATAACAAAACATTTTTTTTCCAATAATCTGTAATTTTAGCTTAAAATGTTTCATATTTACAAGGAATCCTGGAAAAAAAGAACCCCAAAACTTTTTTTAGCAATTTCTTCCAAGTTCGGCAATACCTTACATGTGGGTGTAAGCTGCTGTTTGGGCGCATGGCAGGGCGTACAAGGGAGGGAGCACTATTTGGCTTTTGGAACACAGATTTTGGTGGGGCCATGTCCCATTTGCAAAGCCCCCAAAGTAGCAGAACAAGTGAAACCTTCCAGAAGTCGCCCCATTTTGGATTCAACATCCCTCAGGGATCTCATCTAGGGGTGTATTGTGCATTTTGGATGAACAGGTGTTCCATAGTTTTTTTTTAGCATTGGGCCATGAAAATGGGGGGTAAAAACGCAGTTCGGTCATTGTTTTTTGGGTTTCAATTTTACAGTATTCGCCATGCAGTGTAAATGACAGGATTTACTACTACTTTACTATGGGTGTCGGTACAATTACAATGGTATAGATTTTATATAGTTTTTCTGTTTTATTACATTTACACAATAGAAATATGTCTATTGCGTTTTAATGTTGTCCTATTCTGAAAGCCATAACTTTTTTATTTTGCTGTGTGCAGAGCTGTGTATGGGCTTGTTTTTTTTGCGGGATGAGTTTATGTTTTTATTGGTACCATTATGGGGTACATATGATGTTATGTTCACTTTTTATTAAGGTTTTTCTGAGATGTTTTGAACAAAATACAGCAATCTTGGTAGTGTTATTTTATTTTTTATAGCAGTCAATGTACGGTATATATGACATGCTAGCTTTACTCAGAAGGTCAATACGATTACAGCGATACCCAATTTGTATATTGTCTTTGTTTTACTGCTTTTATACAATAAAAACATTTTAATTCAACCACGAAAACAGATTTTTGCATCGCCATAGTCTGAGAGCCATAACTTTTTTAATTTTTCTGTTTACGGAGATGTGTAGGGGCTTGTTTTTTGCAGGATGGGTTGAGGTTTTTATTGATATAATTTTTTGGGGCACAAGGCTTTTTGATCGCTTTTAAATCCATTTCTTGGAAAGCAGGGTGAAGAAAATACTGCAAGCCTATTAGTGTTTTTTATTTTTATATATCCTGTTTACATAGTTTTTTTTATGTTGAAGCACTTTAAAAGAAAAAAAGTGTTTTTAGTGTGTAAAACAATATTTATGCATCGCCGTCTTGTGAGAGCCATAAATTTTTTATTTTTCCGTATACAGAGCTGTGTAAGGACTTTTTTTTGCGGTATGAACTGACGTTTTAATTGTTACAACAATTTGATCGCTTTTTATTCCATTTTATGTGCTGCGGGATGAACAAAAATCTTAAAGGGGTTGTCTCGCTACAAAGAATAGCTTTCAAATTGTAGGGAACACAAAATAAAGACATTTTCCAAATATATTGCTTTGTTCCTCTGTTTTCCCTAAGGAGATACAAGTGAATTTATGACCTCCCTGGCTATTTCAGTTCCCTCAGTAACAAATCTCCCCCTGCTTTTTGTTCAATGAGATAACAGTGAGTGAGTCATCACACAGGTCTGGGCAGTGTCCACAGTGTCCATGCTGCCAGGCAGTAAAAAGCTTGATTTATCTTAAGTAAACAGAACTGTAATTAGGGCTTTTGTTAGAGGGATCAGATAAGAAGTCCTGTGAGCAGTTTGAGAAGCTAATCTGATCTAATTAGCAACTGAACAGGCATGGAGCTCTACAAGCACTGAGCTTATGCAAATTAGTCAGTCTGAACCAGGAAGTGACAGAGTATTTCATTCATGCATCCTTTGAAACCCTGTAGGGAGACAACTCCTTTAATTCTGTGAGTTTTTTTTTTTATGGCGTTCACCGTACAGGTTAATTAACATGACAGATTTAAAGAGCAGCTCGTTAAGCACGCGGCGAAACCAAATATGGGTACTTTATTTATTTTTGAACTTTTTTGGGGAGATTCGCGTTTCTAAAGGGGAAAAGGGCGATGTACAGGTTTTTTTTTTTTTGTGTTTGTGACTTACTTTTTTCACTTTTTTGAAACTCTCTTTACTTTTCCCGTTAGAGGATTTCTAACAGCAATCATCAGATTGCTGTTAGAAGGCAGGCCAATACACAGTATTACTACTGTGTACTGGTCGCCATGACAACTGTCAGTCATCATGCCCACAATACATTGTGGGCATGATGACATCACAGATGGCCCCAGGAAGTGACTTTCTCTTCCCGCGGCCATCAGGTAGGAGATCGCTGCCGCACTGCAGTTCGGCAGCCGCCGGGAAGCAGGCTGGAGGAGCTCACTCCATTACAGGTTGCGATAATGAAGCATTAATCACCCGCGGCCGGAGCACACTCCGGCCGCGGGTGATACGGCATGTAATTTACCGCTGGTCCCATGTCGTGATCATGAGCGGCTCGCCCGCACGATCGCCAGGACGTATGCATACGTCCAGGTGCGTTAACCTCCAAACCACCTGGACGTGATATAAAAGGTGATATAAAATGAATACTACTGTAATTTATTGCATACATTAAACTACCCAAAACATTCTATAAAATGATTATGGAATTGGTAGCAGGAGCTTAGTACAGGCAGTGGGCACCAACTGTCTGCTTCTGTGATAGGGGAAGAGGGGCTGATTAAGGGACATATCCAACAACCCACTCCTTTAAAATGTTAATCATAGTACAACAAGAATGAATAATGTAAATGGATCAAAAACATGGTTCACATTTGCGCCAAAGGTTCTGTTCAGAACTTTCATTGCAAGTTTTTACATCTCTCATTTTTTTTATTTTACTATCAACATAGCCGTGTTTTTGTGTTACAGTTCAAATCCCCATACAATGTATTCTAAAGCCAACAAAAAAAATTGTGGGGTGGAATTTAAAAAAAACATGCAATTTGGTAATTCTGTATTGGTAGTGGTGTGGTGTACAATTATAGAATATCTTTATTCTGATGGTTGTATAATTTCACCCATTCCCAGTTTTTATAGTTTTCAATGTTTTAAGAGTTTTGAAAAAAAATGAAATTTTTTTTTGTTTCTGCATCACACGGCTTTAAGAGGCACATATTAGGGGTTACACATGTGTGACACCTCCAAGCAGTACCTTTACATGTCTCATACATGTAAAGTTACCGCTCAGAGCTGTTACATAGATGTAACCTTATACAGGGGGGCTGTGAGTGGCACATGAGGGATTACATACGTAACCCCTCTTATGTGCCATTCACAGCCCCCATTGTAAGGGGGGGAAGATTGGAGTACATGTAACGGGTATATCATGTAATGGCTGTGTGTGTTACAAGTCATAGGTTAATAATCTGTTACTTGTAGCACACACCGCCATTACATGATGCAATGGATGTGTGTGTTTTTTAAACTGAGTTACCTTGCAGTCAGGAACAGCCCTGGCATACAGTACCAATGTTCTCTCTGCATTGAGTACAGTGCAGATACAACACTTGTTACGTAGTGTGGGAGCGTGACGAACGTCAGCGTGCTTTCAGCATCCTGCGTGCACTGCCTACAAGGACCGATGGGACGTAAATCCGATCTCGCCTCAGTACCACTCATAGAAGCGGATCCATGAGCCACCAATGCTGAATGTAACAGTGCCCACTGCCCATCCCCCTCAGCATTCCATCTAAACGGCGCCCCCTCCCTGCAGCTGTATTTCATTGTGGCGCCCTCAGCCTCCTTACATCACTCCTCCGCAGCACCTTAATGTGACAGCGTCCCCTTAGCTCTCTGCCCAGATGGCGCTCCGGAAGATTGCCCGCCTTGCCCGGGCTTAGGAAAGGCCCTGCTCCAGACCCAAACTCTATTGAGCATCTGTGGGGCATCCTCAAACAGAAGAGGGAGGAGCGCAAGATCTCTAACATCCACCAGCTCCGTGATGTCATCATGGAGGAGCGGAAGAGGATTCCAGTGGCTGCAACCTGTGAAGCTCTATTGAACTCCATGCCCAAGAGATAAGGCAGTGCTGGAAAATAATGGTGGCTTCACAAAATATTGACACTTTGGGCACAATTTGTCCATTTTCATTGAGAATTGTACTCAATTTTGTTACCAGCAGTTTAGACATTGATGACTGTGTGTTGAGTTATTTTGCGGGCACACCAAGTTTACACTTATGCAAACTGTACACTGCCTACTTTACATTGTATCAAAGTGTCATATCTTCATTGTTGTCCCATGAAAAGATATAATACAATAATTACAAATAAGTGAGGGGTGTAGTCACGTTTGTGAGATACTGCATTAAATACTTATTAAAAAATCAAATAAACGGGATAAAAAATAAAAATGAAAAAACTTGTGACTTCTGGAAGGCAAGAATGAAATAAATGAAAATGCCATTGTAACGGACCTAGGTAGTGGATCCGCTGGCTCACCGCAAGCGGTGGTAGAAGCCCCGGCAGGGAGCGGAGTCTAAGTGGGTCCCGGTTTTCACCAGAGCCCACCGCAAAGCGGGATGGACTTGCTGCGGCGGGATTCCACCAGGTCGCTACCCCTGATGCGACTTGCTTGTGGTGGCAGCCGAGGTGCAACGAAGTACCAAATCGACAGGCAAACTTGTAGTCGGGGACGGGCCGAGAGGTCAGGGCAGGCAGCAGAGGTTCGTGGTCAGGAGACGTAAACCGAAGGAACTGGTACACGGATCGGGCAACCGGAACGTTAAGCAGGCTTCCTCTCATTGGGCACTATGGATTCGGCAGAGTCCAGGAAGAGGTGGAGCCCTTAAATAGAGTCAGCGGGCGACAACCCCAATTTCCGGCGCACTGTCTCTTTAAATCCGGAAGAGCTGGCGCCTGCGCGCCCTAGGGAGCGGGGAGGCGCGCATCAGCCGGCAGACAGGAGAGAAGCATCAGGAGCGTGGTCAGGTGAGTCCATACGCCCGTGGGAGCGAGCGCGCCCGCCGCCCGCGGCGCAATGCTCCCCGGGCGCAGCAGGGATGGGGCAGGAGCGAGTGCGCCCGCAGCCCGGCCCCGGGCTTCGGCGCCACTCGTGACAGTACCCCCCCCCTTCAGTCTCCCCCTCCCTCTGGTCCTCAGAAATTTCCGCAGCAGCTCCCGGTCCAAGTTGTTTTGCTCCGGTTCCCAAGATCTTTCTTCCAGCCTGAATCCCTTCCAATCCACAAGAAAATGACGTTTCCCACTGATCGTCTTCATGGCCAGAATTTCTTTCACTGTAAAGACATCCGAGGTATCAGTTGATGGAGAAGGAGGTGACACCCTATGAGAATACCTGTTTAGGATGAGTGGCTTGAGCAGGGAAACGTGGAAGAAATTTGGGATACACATGGAGGAGGGAAGCCGGAGCTTGTAGGACACCGGGTTGATTTTCTTTAGGACCACAAAAGGATCAAGGTAGTGGGGCCCCAACTTATAGGATGGAATGTTCAGGCTGATATACCTGGAAGACAGCCAGACCTTATCTCCGGGAGCAAACGAGGGTGGAGACCTCCTGTGCTTATCAGCTTTAAGCAAAACTTGAGAAAGGCCACAGTGTAGTGGCTGAAACGTTGCATTTTGTACTCCTTATGGAATAAAGAGTTCCTGTTTTAATCCACGGTGCCCGTTCGCTTTTTCTATTCCTGGCTATCACTTTAAGCTTCCCCGGGAAAGAACCCTAACGCAAAGATCGTCGGGTTTTTGCTCCAAGGCCTTTGGGCCCGAAACCAGGGAGTTCAGGGGCGGGGGACGTCAAAACCCGTTGCGAGGGAGGGGTGGGGGGGATGAAACCATAAACCACAAAAAGGGGAGGCACCCCTGACTCAGAATCCAGGGGTTGTAGGCAAATTCCGCCCGGGGTAACAGACTCCCAATTGTTTTGCTGGGCCGACAAAAAATGTGTAAATATTTTCCGGGACCTTTGACCTCTCCATCGGGCCTTTATCTGCGGTGAAATGCGAAGAAAAACCAGACCCCCTTTTTCAGCGGGGAACAGGGGGACCGCCAAACCTGGGACAAATTGCACACCACAATCCGACACAATTACGAAGAAGGCCAGCGAGGGAAGATGTGCGGGAAAGGAAAGGGACGCCAAGGGGGGCGCAGAGGGAAAACCCGGGACAAGGGTAAAAGTGCGCCATTTTGGGAAAACCGGGTCGACGACCAAAGACAGTATTACCAGCCGACAACTAAGATCCGTATAAAACCCAGGGAATATGGGCCCCGGGGGTGTCCTAAAAGGAGGGGCAGAAGCAACCCTCCGGCTTCAGGGGGGGATTTTAAATTTTAAGGGGCACACAAGAACTGCCTCCAGAAAGTCCTTGACGTCCTTACCAAGGTCGGCCACCAAAAACGCCCAAATGACTGGCCGTCTTCTATTCCCGGGGGCCCGGCAATCCGCGGAATCCCCCCACTTCAGATCCTCCTCCGAAGCCCCGGGACGTACAAAGATTTGCCCGGATTTTATCTGCCGAAGACCATCGGGGGGCCGCCACAATCACCGGTTGGGCGGAATAATGGGGCTGGGAGGGATTCTTCCCCCAGGGTGCCCCAAAGCCCGAGACAGAGCGTGGGCCTTAAGTTCTTCTCGGCCCGGGCAAAAGTGGATAACAAAGTTAAACCGCGAGAAGAAAAAGGGACCAACGAGCCGCCGAGGAAAAAGCTTTGCGCTGTCGGGGAGGTATCCGGGTTCTTTGTCGAATAAATTAACAGGGTGGCGACCCCCTCAAGCGATCCCATTCTTCTGGCCATCTTGTGGCCAACAACTCGGGTCCCCATCGTTAGTTCTTTTTGGCCGAGAGAAGTTTTAGAAAAAACCCAACTGAGTCTTGCCCTTGGGGAATCTCGCTGAGAGAGCACCCCCCTGCCCCACTGAAGAACCCACCTCCAGGAAGAACGGCTTCTCGGTTCCGGGCGAGACAGGACTGGAGCGGTGGAAAAAGTTTCCCTTTGACCCGGAAAGAACCGTCCCCCGTGCTGTGGCCAGACCTGGGGTTCAGACTTCTTGTCAGGGCCACAAAAGGACCCCACTTAAAAAAAGTGGGATAAACTGGCGGTAATAGTTCGCAAAGCCCAAGAACCGCTGGATAGCCCGAAGGCCGATCAGCCGAGGCCACTGCAGGACTGGGAAACTTGGGGTCCATCTAAGCCCCTTGGCAGAGAGAATCCCTAGAAGGGCAGGCTGACTGGTGAATGGCCCTTCCAATTTGGGGTACAGGGATTCCCGAAGAGTCTAAAACCGGGCGCACTTTGGGAGACATGGGACTTAAATCAGGGGAGTAACCGAATGCGCCCGGGGGGGACAGAGGGCCCTGAAGATTCATAAGAACCCCCGGAAGTGCGGGGGGGTTTTCAGAGCCGAAGGGCATGACAAAAAAATCGAAATGCCCCTCCCGGGGTTGAAACCCCTTTCCCCTTTTCCCCCTTCCCTAAATTCGGATGAGATTATAGGCCCCCGCAAAAACTTGAAAAAAACCTGGGGGCCCAGAGCCGATCAAAAAAGTTCCGTGACAAGGCAGGGAAAGGGGTTCTTCACCTGATTTTTTTTAGACCCTTAGTCGTGCACGGACGTAAAGAGCCACTTTTTTCTCAACGAAAAAAAAACCGGGAGCGGTGGAACAGGACTTACGGGTAAAGCCCCCTGGAGGTTCTCCCCATATAGGCCAATGGTTCGGTCTCAAAAAGACACGGGGGAAATCTGCCCCGCCGGGGGGCTTGTGCCAGGGAACGTTTTTGGGGGAACGTAGGGACGATGCGGTGGCAAAATCCCCCCCTCCTTCTCGAAAATAGTTGGCGAAGGCTTGCACTCTGGAGGCAGACCCGGGAGGGTTTGGGTCGTCGATGGGGAATGGGGAGCACCAGGCAAGGTGCCACAAGACAACGGGGTGGGAGTCTTGTCCCCAACGCATTACTTCGCCGTTTCCCAATCAGCATAGGGGGATGGCCGCAGCCCCAAGAGGAGCTGAGGAGGGGTGAGCACAGGAAAACCAATCTTTCTTGTGGACGCCCCCACCTGCAAGACATGGCACCGTACGGTACGGATGGAGTCTCTTTGAATTCCCCTTAAAAGGAAAATTGGGAAAGGGTTGGCGAAGGACCACAGGAAGAAAGCTTTGTCACCAAGGGAGCGCCCTGAAATTTTTCCGCAGAAAACCCGAGTCAAGAAAGGCTGGAAATTTAACTTGGGCTCCAGAACAGGGGCTGTCAAAACCGGGATGATTATCGAGGAGAGGAATCATTCACACCCAGGGGTTTCCTCTCCCCCGGACCCGGTGCTGCGTTTCCCGGGCGAGGGGTAGGGTTTCAGTCTCATAGGAAAAACTCCGGGCTGGTGCAAACAGACCAGCCCTCCGCACCGTCGAGACCCCTCCTGTTTAGTAATCTGGACGCGGGCCCCAAATTTGCATGGGTCTTCCCCCGTTGCTGCGGGGGGTAATGGAAAGGGCTCTGGAACACCGGGGCCAGGGGAAGGGAACCGGGGGGCCGACCGAGCTCGTTCCTGACAGAGTCCTCTTGTCTCTTGGGGAAGCGCCTCGATAGGGGGGGCCAAAGGGTTTGGGTACTCAAGGACGTCGGGGGTCGTTGCTGCCATGCATCCTAAAAACCCCCCCGGGGAGGCCCTTCTTGAAGGTAGCGCAAAAAGCCGCCTTATTCCCGATACTCTGAGGGGGCCCGCGGGGGGAAAAACGGGCGCGTACCTCCACGGGGTATCCCCCCTTTGGGCTGGTTAAGCAGTGCGGTTTCCGGGACGACCTCATGCGGGTTTTCAAATACAGCTCTGAATTCTTTAAGGAAGGGTTTTGAAGGCGCCGTCCAGGATGCTCCGGTCCCAAGGGGAGGCCCAGGCCAGGGCCTTCCCAGACAGCAATGACCACGAAGGCACCTTAGCAATTCGGAGGGAAACTGGTCGGCCATTATTCAAATGCTTTGGGGCACTGCGAACAAATCCCCTGCAAGTTTCGGATCCCTCAAACTTAGAAGGAAGCGGGAGCCGGAGTTTGGGGTCCCCGGGAGGAAAGTCCGGGGGAGGCGCAAGGTTCGTGGGCAGGAGACGAAGCCGAGGAAAAGGTACAGGATCGGGGAAACGGAACGTTAAGCAGGTTCCTCCAAGGGGCAGAGCATATTGGGGTGGCAGAGTCCAGGAAAGTGGAGCCCAATTTTTCCCGGGACACTTCCCTTTAAATCCGGGGAAGACCGGGCCCCCTGCGCGCCCTAGGGAGGGGGGGCCGCGCATCGGCCCGGGGGAAAGGAAGAGCAATCAGGAGGGGTCAGGGGGGTCCGTGCCCCCGTGGGAAGCGGGGCGGTCCGCGGCGCAACGCTCCCCGGGCGCAGCAGGGATGGGGCAGGAACGAGTGTTGGGAAGAGGAATTACTGTGTTGGGAAGAGGTTAAATTGGTTGGAGAATTGACATTACACGCTAAACAGCATCTGAGCAGATGTAAGTTTTTCATGTTACACATTACTGAGCTCATATGTTAATTACTTATAGCTATGAAGTCAGAGGCTCCAGGCTATGTCTGCTACTATATTTTCATGTAGATTTTACAGCAACATAACTTGATTAATGAGTTGATTCTGTAGTTTATTTTTCTGCAGTATAATTATGTGACTATGTTGCTACTTTATTCGCCTGACTTCTTTGTAAGATGGTTTTCACGTCTCATGTTTCCCTTTTGTTTAGTATACACCTCGCAAAAGCCTCTGACCTGCAGTTTAGATATATTATCGGGGTCCGTTGCCAGATGGAGACCAACAAATTGTTTTGCCTTATATCCATCAGTAATACGCGGGACGTAGTAATCTATGCTGTTGCATCCAAGGATCTTTAAAGGGCCTGTCTCACAGCATGCTCGTTATATTACAGTAATCAGCTCCTTCTCTTGAAATGAGCTTTGCTCTTGTGTGATTATCATATGACCAGTACTGATTCTCACCATCTGGAAGTAAACAAGAAAAGATATCATGCATTGACAGCAAATAGGTCCTAGAAACCACCACAAGGAATTGATACGCATGATTATACAATGAATATGTTTGTTTTTTCCTGAAACCAAAACTTTCTTAGGCTGGCCTTAACTCCTTAACACTCCATGTTGTAGAGTACATTCACACAGTGCATGTTTGGTGCGTTTTTCCACTTGCAGTACAGCACTGCAATTAAATTGTCTTTATTGGCAATAACCTTCTTTTAGTTATCTAAATAGTTTGGAAAGGCGCTACAGGTGAGCAATCAATTACTGCACTTATAATGCACAAGACTTCAAGCACAATCATTTATTACTCACTTGTAACACCTTTTAAAACAATTTAGAAAAAGCTTGTTGGTAATAAAGGCAGTTTAATTGCTGTGCAGTACTGCAAGTGAAAAAAAAGCATCAAGACCGCACCATGTGTAAGAACCCTTGGGGAGGTCTGGAACGAGCTTATACTTGGCAGCTTCTAGCTGTTAACCTCTTCCTGACAGCCGATCATAATAATATGGGTTTTTGTTTTTCCCTCCGCACCTTCCAAGAGCCATAACTTTTTTATTTTTCCATCTACATGGACATCTAAGGGCTTTTCTTTTGGTGGGACAAGATGTCCTTTTTGGTTTTAATTTTAACTTATTTTTATTTGAAAACATTTTTCAATATGCAATTATAGAAAAACTGAGTGCAAAATTATACTTATGCAAAAAACATACTCCATAAACAATCGTATAATAGTTCACAGTCTATCATTTTGAGAGATAACCATAGCCAGATTAAGCTGAGAAGTTTGAGAATGATATTCTAAATGACTATCTTATGTCACATAGTAGTATGTCTCAAGCAGGATAATAATAAATTGTAAGATGTTCTTTTTAATGCTGCCATTGACCGTACCATAGAATATACTGGGAAACCGAAAAAAACTCCGAGTGGGGTGAAATGTGAAAACATATTTGAGCCATGTCTACAGGGGTTTTGTTTTTATGTCATTCACTCTTTGGTAAAAAAAAAATATGTGTTATGTGTATTCTGCAGGTTGATATGTAGGGTTTTCGTTGTTTTAGTACTGTTGTAAAAATTCAAACATTCTCTATTTCCTAAATTTGTGCTGCAGTACCGTTTTTTGGGACCAAAACTTTTGTTCTTCCACTTAGGGACCTGAGTGATGGTACATTTTTGCAGGCTGAAGTCTACTTTTTATTGGTACAATTTTAGGATGCATGCTACTTTATGATCACTTTTTATTACAATTTTTAGGGGATGTGAAATGACCAAAAAAGCAATAACAATTTTGGCATTTGGATTTTTTTTCTTCTACAGTGTTCAGCGTACGTGTTAAATAATGTTATATTTTAATAGATCGGACTTTTACGGACATGGAGATGCCAATTATGTGTCACTTTTTTCTTTTTTTACTTTAACATTGAGTCCCCCTAGGATACATTGTTCTGCATTATATATAAACTACAGAAGGGTGTAGCAATATATCGGTTCTATTACTTTGTGCCTGATGCAGCAAGTAATAGAAGCTAAAACATGGCGGCTATAGAAGCCTTTGTTAGGCTTCCAGCTGCTATGGAAACCGATTGGCAACCCACGATCCCACCACAGGGGTGCCAGTCGGAGTTGCTCTTCTTTTGTCACTGTATACATGCAGAGAAGGAGTCTTTGAATGGAGCAGTGGCTAAACATGGTCACTGCTGCTCTGTTCAACCTATCGCTGACCACCTGTTGGATATAAATGTCATTAGCTGTTTAATTGTGCTGCTGGGCTGAAAAGACAGGAATGGTTTATTATCGTCTTTGCCTTGATGATCGCTGTATATACAGTGCTCAAGAAGCGCTGTATATATAGACCAGCAAGAACCCTATGGACCACCGGGCTAAGCAGTTACAGCTGCTGCTGGGGGATCAAACATTACAGTAAAGAAAAGTTTTTTAAAATATTAACGATAAAAAAATGTTTCTAACTATCATAGTAAAAAAAACACAGAAAAAAAGACAGGCGACATGCATGATTTTGGGCGTTTAAACACTAAATTTCATGTGCATTATATTAGTGTAGAATGCGCCTGATTTATGAATCCGCTCTACAGCATGTCATAAATCAGGCGCATTCTAGCACTAAGACGATATTTTTGGCTGAGGTAAAACCCTTTGAAAAGGGTTCACCTGTTCCAGTAGTAATGTGCCTAGAATTGCTGTACTGACGCTATAAATCTATAGCTTCATATGATTCTAGTGCGCCCCACTTCCTGCACAGCCTGAAATTCAGGCGCATTACAAAGTGCCACTGGCGCTCTGTAATGCGCCTGATACCAGCATACAGGCAATGTAAAAAAAATTGCGAACGGGGCCCACCCCAAAGTTTTTGGGACAACAGCCATTTGTAAAGTGGAAATGGGCGGTGTACGTGTTCTTATTTTTTTTTGGTGTTTTACTTTTTTTTCACTTTTTTAAAAAACTTTTTTACACTTTTTCCACTTTTCCCCAGAGGGGAATTGTTTTGAACGTTGGTCAAATCGCTCATACAATAGGCGATCAACATGCCCACAATGCATTGTGGGCATGGTGACATCACAGACGACCCGGGAAGTGACTCTCACTTCCCGGGGGCGTCTGGTAGGAGATTGTGCAGCAGCGTGCCTGGAGCATTCAGGAGGAGCTCACTCCTTAATTGATCATCGGAGGGAAAGGGTTAAACACCCGCGGCCGGAGCTCACTCCAGCCGTGGGTGATTTCGGCATGAGGCCAGCGGTAATTACCGCTGGTCCCATGTCTCGATCGTGCGGGGCTCGCTTGTAAGCCCACACGATCGCCAGGACGTATGCATACGTCCATTTATGGGAACACAGTTCCCACTAGGACATATGCATACATCCAATGTCGGGAAGGGGTTAAAGGGGTATATCTACCACATTGATTAGCTTTAAACATGTAGGAGGTAAATAAAGATTATTACCAAATACATTGCTTTTTTATTTTTCTTCCCTTCAAAGCTAGAGCAGTTACCGATCATGGTTGAAAGAAATAGTAAAAATCTAAATTAAAAAAAGTTTAAAAAAATTATCTAAATTATCTACCACTAATGGCAGGTCCTGGCTATAATAGAGGGTGACGTCTCCCCCCTGCAGTCTCTTATCATCAGCACAGGAGCTTGTTTATGTTTCTTACTGACAAACTTTAACCTTTTAGAGCTCTGTAGCCTTGTGCCCTGTTGTTAAAACCTTTCATTACTATTGTCCCTCTAACAGGGTCAGTTAGGATTAGCAGAGCTGATATGCCAATTGCTGTTGTAGGACTGCCCACAACCTGAACAGGAAGTGAGAATCTGAAGCTAGCTGTGAAGAACAGGCTCCACGAAACATCATGGTGAGAAAACCCATTTTAGAGATACAACTTGTCTCTCCAAACAATACTTCATACAGCTATGGCAACAAACATTTTTAAAAAGTTTTAACTCTTAGAAGCAGGGCATAAAAAAAACCCAGAAACGAAAAACTGAAAAAAATAAGTCAGACTTTATGGCAGGGATTCCCAAACTCCAGTCCTCACGCCCCACCAACAGGTCATGTTTTCAGGATCTCCCACAGAATGCACTGACAATAACTAAACCCACCTGTGCAGCATAATTAAATTGCTTGTGCACTGCTACAGAAAGCCAGAAAAAATGACCTTTTTGGTGGGGAAAGAGGGACTGGAGTTTGGGAACCCCTTTTTTAATGGGGTTAACGCATACTTGCCAAACCCCCCCGGGGTTTTTGGCGGGTCACTCCCGCAAAAGGGGGTGGCCTTGTCCTGCCCCCCCCCCCCGCGGGGTGGCTTAACCTCCTGCATCTGAAGAGTGCCGGAGGTTATTTTTGGGCAACAGAGGCACCGGGGCCAGCGTTTTTTTTGACCTTCCCTACACCCCTCTGTCCTTTTTCCCCTTCCGGGAAAAAGCTCCCCTATTCAGAGGAACCCCCTGCGAGAGCCAAACGGGGGGAGGGGGGGGGGTTTTTAGGGGGACCCCAAAAATTTCTCTCCCCCCTTTCCCGAGCACCCAATTTGAAAAACTAGGCTCCCACGGGACGGGAGTGCAGGGATGGCTGGGGGGTGGGGGGGATGGGGCTGATTCCTTGAGGGAGGGGTGTATGTGCGGGTGATTTATGCTTGTGAGGGGAGGGGGGGTGTAAAGAAAGATTTTTTTATTTTATTGTTACAAACTTTTGGGGCATTTCCGGCTAATGGGGCATCTGCCTGGATAAAGGGGGCATCTATTTGGTTTCAGGGGGGCATCTACCTGGCTAATGGGGGCATCTCCCTGGCTAAAGGGGCTTCTACCGGGCCCAAATTTGGGGACATCTACCGGGATAAAGGGGAAACTGCCTGGCTATTGGGGGAACAACCTGGCGTAAGGAGAAACTCCCCTGGGTTTTTTGGGGGCACTACCCCTGGCTTTTTGGGGCTTTTAAACCGGGCAAATTGGGGGGCCACTCCCTTTGGCTAAGGGAGGCACTCCCGGGGCTTTGGGGGCACTCCCCCGGGCCCCACGGGAAAGCCCCAACCGGGTTTAATGAAGGCCCCTACCTGGCAAAGGGAAAGACCCCTAACCCTTCTTTTGGGGGGAAACTACCTGGCTTTTGGGGGGGGCACAAAAACCTGGCTATTGGGAGTACAAACCCGGGCTAAGGGGAAAGGCACTACCGGGGCTTTTGGGGGGGCACTACCGGGCTGTAAGGGGCACTACCTGGCTTTTGGGGAACAGCTCCCCTGGCTGGGGGGGGGGCAGCAACCTGGCTAAAGGGAAAATTAACCGGGTTTACTGGGAGGCTTCTACCGGGCTACAGGGGGTTACACCGGGCTACAGGGTTCAAATGGGGGCACCGAGATCCCCTACCTATTGGGGCACAGTTTGGGCAGTATCCCCCAAACCTCCGGGAAATCCCTGAATAAACAACCCAAACCCAGCCCCGGGGAAAGGGCTGGGGGCCCGCCAAAACCCTAATTTGGTTTTTCCCTTCCAAAACCGTTAAAACCATTTATGTGGAGGGGGGGTGTGGCTTTCAAAGGGGGGGCGGGGCTTATTTGAAAGAGGGGCGTGTATAGGGCACATTTTTTTTGGAACGGGCGCCTCCCAAAATGCCCCCCTTCAGATCTCCTGCTTTTTTAACTTTCAAAATTTGGGCATGGGGGGTTTAAAAGGGAAAAACTACAATAAAGGGTTTAAACAAACTTTTTTGCAGGACTGCAGGGGGCCTTTTATGATCTACAAAAGAGATCCTGCAGTTTTTGTGATAACAAAAAATAATCTTTTCTGCTCTGGGGTTTTGGGGGAAATTGTCATAAACGATTTAAAAAAACTTTTAAATCCCGGTTTTAAAGCATAAAAGCCTGTTAATACACTTTACTTTCCGACCTGGTTGGGAAAACCCTTTTTAAAAAACATAATTTCTCCCCAATATAGAACATTTCCTTTGCATTAGAGATTTGGGGGAACATGCCCAAGAATTTTTGGGAACCCCCGTGGCAATTTTTTGGGGTATTTAATCATGTAAAGTGCAAACCTAAAGTAGGAAACCCTCAAATACTGCCGGGCGGGGTTTCCCTGCATATTAAAATTAAGTTTCCCCATCGACGCAATGCGCTATTGAGGCCCCCTGAGCCCTATGATTACAGTGTATGTAATGCCCTATCGAGGCGCACGGGGTAACAGAGGGCCAAAAGGTTTACTCTATTTCCGGGGGCGTGCGGGAGGGGGGGCGCATTACAAATGTATGAAATTTTTAGATTTTTAGGGGTCATTACTGCTGAAACATTAAACCCCCCTTTTCAAAGTGGTTTTACCCGACCAGAATTATGTTTATGCACTAGAATGTGCCTAATTTATGACACGCAGTAGAAACCCGGGTTTTATAAATTCAGGTTCATTCCACACCTGGGATTATTTCGCATACAAAGTGGGGCCTGGGTGCCAAAAATCAGGGGTTTTGGGCACCCTTTTGTAGTTTTTTAAAAAAAACTGTGACGGCGGGTAAAAAAAATTTTTTGAGCCCGGGGAAAGCTGGTAAAAATACATCAACCGGGGACAAATGCCTGGGAGTGGGAAAAAATGAGCAAATGGGCCCCCGGGGAAATTTTGGGCCCAAACCCGGGGTGGGGGACAACCGAAGCCCCCAAGCACGGGTTGTAATTGAGCCGGAGGTAAAAAAAGGGGGATTGTCACCCCATTTTCCCGGGTCTGGGGGTCCAGAAGGAAAGGTGGAACCCCGAAAGGGTTTCTAAAATTTAACCCAACCGAGTGGGGACGGATGCCTACAGGCCAAAAAGTAAATGGTGGCCCCTTACTCCATGTGCCATTTACAATGCTGTGTCAGAAAGGATTTTGGGGCCCCTCAGACTGCAGGGCCTGGTAGTGGCTACTACTCCTGCACCCCCTATAGCTACGCCCCCCTGCCTCCCGGTGGGGCTGTGCTTGGGGAGGATGTAAAAGGGTTTCCCAAAGGCCCCCGGTTCCCAAATCCCAGGAAAAAAAGAGTCGTCCAAAGGCGTGGATCTGGTCCCTTGCAACCCGGGGAAAACCCAAAATTTAGCAGCAGGGGGCGGCTGCCACTTTCCCACAAAGGGAGGGATTTTTTTAGGGTCACAGAGCAGTGAATGTCTCCTGATTGCCCTCTCACAGGAGGTTCCAGGAGTTTTCGTAAAGTTGAGATGGGCCCAATTGATTTTAATGAAGTGGGAAAACGTTTGAAATTTCAGAAAACCTTTGGTTCGGAACGAAGTCCCAAGGTTTGGGGGGGACTTCGGGGGAACGAAGTTGCTTTTTTATTGATAAATGGGTTTCTAGCACTTGGGGGTTACATGGGGCAAAGAAATTTTAGGGGGAAAAGGGCATTTGGGCCTTTCAAGACATTGGGGAGAAATGAAGCCAATCAAACCGGGGGGATTCTGTGACGTCACCGAAAAATTTTAAGTCCGGGGGCGACGCTGGGAGCTCATACCGCTCTCACTGTACGGGTCAAAAGGGGGGGTGTGCCGCGCCTCTTGTAATACTCTTTACTGAAGGGAAATTATTTTTATTTACGATTTTTTTTGGGGGGTTCTCAGCCTTTTTCTAGAGACTGCTTCTCTAAAAGTTCTATTTCTGATTTTTTTGGGGTTTTTGGATCTGAATCCAGTGTGTGCCACTGCAACTGCAAAATACATTTTTTAAAGCTATCGCTCACAGCACATTGAATATCCCAAAGGGGGGGCAAGCCCGTTCCTGTTGATTCATTTTTAAAAAAAAACAGCATTTTCACAATACAAATAAACCCCTTCATTTTTGGGTGCTCAATTTCTTTTTTCCAATTTTTCATCCGGGGGTTAATTAATTGTTTTTTGTTGTGGTGACAAAAAAACCGTCTTTCCCCCCCAAAAAAAATAATTTTTCCCTGAAGCCTAATTCACAAGCAAAGGGTTTAAATTTAAAATTTTTTTTCTCTTTTTGTAGCGAAAAACACCATTGTAACACCTACAAAGCTCGTATTTTGTGTTGCTCAATTGTTTCGCAATTTTAACATCCAGGGGTTAATAACGTTGTTTTTCTGCTTTGGGACTAAAATAAACCGCTTTTCCCGCCAAAAAATACATTTTTCCTAACCAAATTCACAAGCAAGGTTAATTAAAATTTTTTCTCTTGTTTTGTACGTAGAAAACACCCCTTGTAACAACGCTACAAAGCCGTATTTTGGGGGTTGCTCAATTTTTTTGGCGAATTTACATCCAGGGTTAAATTTAAACTTTTTTTTTTCTGCTGTGGGACTAAATAAACCGCCCTTTCACCGCCAAAAAAAAAATTTTTTCCTGCAGCCAAATTTCACAAGCAGGTTAATTCCCAATTTTTTTTTTTCTTTTTGTGTACGTAGAAAACACCCATTGTAACACGCACAAGCTCGATTTGTGGTTCTAAATTGTTTGGCGAAATTTACATCCAGGGGTTAAATTTAAGCGTTGTTTTTCTGCGTGGTGACTAAAATAAACCTCTTTCCCGCCAAAAAATAATTTTTCCTGGCCAAATTCACAACAAGGGTTTTAATTACAATTTTTTTCTCTTGTTGTGTACAGAAAACACGCCATTGTAAAAAACGCTACAAGCTCATTTTTTGTGGTTGTTCAATTGTTTGGCGCAATTTACAACCGGGGGTTAATTAAGCGTTGTTTTTCTGCTGTGGTGCTAAAATAAACCCTTTCACCCCCAAAAAATACATTTTTCCTGTAGCCTAATTCAAAAACCCGAAGGTTAATTAAATTTTTTTTCTCTTGTTGTTACGTAGAAAACACCCAAATTGTAAACCAAAAAAGGGCCGTAGTTTTTGGTTTTGCTCAATTTTTTTGTGCAATTTACATCAAGGGTTAATTAAGGGTTTTCTGCGTTGTGGTGACTAAAAGAAACCGTCTTTTTCACCCGCCCAAAAAATACTTTTTTCCCCTGCACCTAATTCACAAGCAAGGGTTTAATTAAAAATTTTTTCTCTTGTTGTGTACGTAAAAAACACCCATTGTGACACCTAAAAACTAGATTTTTTGGGGTTTGCCATTTTGTTTGGCGCAATTTACACCGGGGGGTTAATTAAAAGCGTTTTTTCCCCTGGCTGGGGTGACAAAAATAAACCGTTTTTCACCGTAAAAAATACATTGTTCCTGTACCTAATTCACAAGCGAAGGTTAATTACAATTTTTTCTCTTGTTGTTAGCGAAAAAAACCCCATTGAACACCTCCCAAAGCTAGTATTTTGTGGTTGCTCAATTGTTTGGCGCAATTTACACCCAGGGGAAAAAATTTAAAGCTTGTTTTTTCTGCTGTGGTGACTAAAAAAAACCCGTCTTTACCGCCAAAAAATAAATTTTTCCTGCAGCCTAATTCACAAGGAAGGTTAATTAAAATTTTTTCTCTTGTTGTGAGCGTAGAAAACACCCATTGTAACACCTACAAAGCCTGGTTTGGGGTTGCTCAATTGTTTGGCGCAATTTAAAACATCCAGGGGTTAATTAAAGCGTTGTTTTTTTGCGGGGACAAAATAAAACCGTCTTTCACCACCAAAAAATAAAATTTTCCTGTACCTAATTCACAAGCAAGGTTAATTAAAATTTTTTTTCTCTTGTTGTGTAGCGTAAAAAACACCCATTTTTAAAACACCTACAAAGCTGTTTTTGGGGGTTGCTCAATTTTTTTTGGGCGCAATTTACATCCAGGGGTTAATTAAGCTTTTTTTTTTTCTGCTTGGGACTGAAATAAACCGTTTTTTCACCCCCAAAAATACATTTTTCCTGAGCCTAATTCACAAGCGAAGGTTAATTTAAATTTTTTTCTCTTTTTTGTTAGCGTAGAAAAAAACGCCATTGTAACACGCTACAAAGCTCGTTTTTTTGGTTGCTAAAATTCTTTTGGGCAATTTTACACCAAGGGTTAATTGGGGTTGTTCTCGTTGTGGTGACTAAAAGAAACCGTTTTTTTTTCACCCCCAAAAAATACATTTTTTCCTGCAGCCAAAATTCACAAGCAAGGGTTAATTACAATTTTTGCTCTTGTTGGTAGCGAAAAAACACGCCATTGTAACACGCACAAAGCAGATTTTGGTTTCTCAATTGTTTGGCGCAATTTACATCCGGGGGTTAATTAAGCTTGTTTTTCTGCTGGGGGTGATAAAAAAAACCGCCCCTTTCACCGAAAAAAATACATTTTCCTGTAGCCAAATTCACAACCAAAGGGGTTAATTCAATTTTTTCTCTTTTTTGTGTAGCGAAAAAACACCCATTGTAAACGCTAAAAAAGCTAGAGTTTTTGGTTCTCTTCTTTGCGCAATTTACATCCAAGGGTTAACAAGTATTTTTCTGCAGTTTTACTCATAAAAGAAACTTTGTTTTTCACCCACAGAAGAAATTTGTACTAATTAAATTCCAAGGTTAATTTAACCTTTTGTGCTTTTAATTCAGTAAAATACACGTTTTTTTAAAGGGCAAACAATCAATTTTTCCCCCCCATTTGTGGAGCACAATTTTTTTTCAAGGTTTTCCCCCAAGTTTCTTAGTGGGTTCTTTTGGATCAAATCCCGGGGTGTTATTTTTATCATATACAATACTTCTCAAACATGTCTGTACATTTTAGAACAAACAGTATTCAGACAGAGGGGGTGGCGGGCCTTCCCTCGAGTGCGAGAAACTTTCCGGGCCCAGTCGCAGCCAGAAAGGGGGACGTCGCAGCAGGGGGGCACTGGGTTGGGCCACAACTCCGCTGCCCTTTTGTGGCCGGTGTTTTGTTCAGCAACCCAATGGTTCTGATTGGTTGACTAGGTCATTCACTTCCTCCCAGATGACATCTGACAACCCACCCAAAGGGAGTGGGTGGAACGTCAGACACAACCCTTAGTTGGCATGGCCCGGAGCGGGTCAGGGGCCCTCACCCTGTCCTCAACCCGCCTCTGTCCCCATCCGGTTTTCCTCAGCCAGAGATCTACTATGTGGTCTGTGCTCAGCGCCACTATATAGCGAGGATGAACAATTTGAGGAGGGCAGTCAGCACTACTTGGCAGCGAAAAAATGGGGCCAAAAATCCCCGCTTCTTGCAGTAGGCGGCAAAGTATAGAGTTGAGAGTGGCATGGGAGGTCATGTTGTGAGGGGTCAGCCTCTGCATACCAAGACCGGTGATGAGGACAGCAGAGACGTTTGAAACACAAATAGATGATGAAAACTGACCGCACTTGGAGCCGGGTGAGGCAAGGGCTCATCATCGTCAGGAGAAGAGGGCGATCAGCTTGCACATCAGGCAGCGGCGCAGCCAGCAAGTGGGTTGTGTGGCCGTGAGTCAGCAGGATAGCACAGTGTGAGGGCGGGAGCCAAGCGGCCACGGGTAAAAAACCGCTTCGCAGGGCCAAAAAGTAGCGGCACAGGGGGTCAGCGAGGCAGCAGCGGCAGTAGTCACTCAGTGCGGGGCATTGGCGGAAAATCCTATACTCGGCGATGTGGTAAATTCTTTTGCTAAAACACCGGAGGAGCGAATATGGGTATATGTAGAATCTGTAGGCAGAAAGTGAAGCGTGGCCAGGGAGCTAACGTTGGCAAACCCCGGCCCTGCGTCAACACATGCAGCGTCACCATCCGGTGGCCTGGGAGAAACGGGGCCCCAGATGTGGGGGTCCATCCTGCCCCCCGAAAGCAACAGCAGCAGCAGCCCCCCAGTTGGCCCACGCATGCCATTCCCAGCCATAAAGGGCCCCAAACCACCTCTGCAAAAGGGGACCCTTGTTTCTCTTTGAATCATCCCCCGGGTCCAGATGCCCCCTGCTCCTCGCTACCATGGGGGGGGGGGGGGGGGGGGGCCAGCAGCCCTTTCAGCAAAGGGAGATTGCAAAGAACAACAGTATCGTCCAACCATCCAAAGGTCCCAGAACCCCGACCGGGGCCCCTGCCCCAAGTTTTTATGTGCTGCAGTCCCCCCCCTTTTTCCAAATGGTGGTTTCCCTGCCCCCGGTTCAAAGAACAAATGGCTTGTCCGAGCCGGGAGATGGAAAAGGGTTCCAAGCCGTAATTTTTTTCCCCAAAAAGGGCCAACCCCGGGGCATTCAAAAAATATTTTAAAAACAGAAGGGGGGCCAGTCCTTGAGCTTATCATTTTTTCCCCGGGTTGCAGGGCACGGGGCCCCGCTGGGGGTTTGTAACTAAGGGCAGGGCCGTACTTTTCCCCTTTAAAGGGGCCCACGGGGTTTGAATGTGTTTCCCTGCCCGGAAAAGGGCGCACCAACAACGGGACGGGAAACGCTCCCTTTTCCCCCCTCCATTTTGTCAAAACCTGGGGGTTTCCCTGCGCCAAGTCCGCCCCCTTTCTCCTCCCCCAAACCCACCACCATCTCAGCCTCCCCCAAGAAACTGCCCCCATCTACCACATTGTAGGGCACAGCGGTGCCCAACGCATTCTACACCGGGCCCTTCCCCTGGGGCGAACAAAAGTCACACGGGGGAGGAACGGGCTCCGCGTCATGCAGCAAAAAAATCGATGTGGGGGTTTTCCCTTCCCCCCGCCAACGAAAAATCGAAACCAGGGGTGCCCCGGGACAAGGGAAGAAACCCATGGTGCCCCCGCGCTGAAACCGAGGAGGGATCCCGGGGGTTTTCCGGGCTTTCCCCTAAAAAAGCCGGGAAACCCACCCTCCTCGAGTTGCCGCCGAACGGCCTCCCCCAACACACTCTGATATTGATTTTCCCCCCCCAGGAATTCCAGCCTGCACATTTGGGAAAAAACCGCCCTGTAAAAAAGAAAAGGCCTTTTCGAGAGGCCCGTTTTTTTTGTCATTCGCCGGGACTACGGATGAATAACGTCATTCCACTTTTTCCCATTCCGGGAAACAGATCTGAAAAATCTGTCTGGGCGGGGGAAACTGGAGACATGGCGACTACATCTCGGGGCCCAAACATGACCCCGGTGGGGACTAAATTTGGGGGAGGAGGAGGAGGACATTGGAGCAGAAGAAATTGTCTGGTAAAATGAGGGGATTTTCCCTACCCAGGTGCCCAAGAGAGGGGGAGCAGGAGCAGCGGGAGGGGGTAATGAGTTTGAGGAAGACGGGGAAAAGTTTACCCCCAAGCACCGGGGGCGTATACAGGGGAGATGGAGGCGGGGACCCCCTGGGGAGTCCTTGTGCAATGGCCCGCAGCATGCTGATTTGCCTGGCAAGTGAAAACCCGAATGGGCCCACTTTCCGGAAAGGGGGAAGCTTCTGGCTCTCCACCCTTTGGACCCTCGCTACCGGTCCCCAAAATGGGAGCCTTTTTCCCCAGCAAATTGAAGGGGGGAAAAAAATCAAATCCCTATAGGGAAATCCCCGTAGTCATTGGCCGCTACTATGGCGGCATCGTCCCCTCCTCTGACAGGTCTGACCGGGGGGTTCTTCAGCGCCACGTACAAACTGCCCGGGGGTGCTGGGGGAAGGTGGGGGGGTGGGAGCAGTACCACTCCATCAGCAGCAACCTAAGTCGGAGTCACTGATGAGCGGGCTTCCTTCCCCCCCGCCTAGGGGGAGGAGTGCAGTCCCCAGCAGCAGCGGCAGCAGGACCGGGACAGACCCCTGAACCCAACAGGTGGGGGCCCCATTTTGGGACGGGCACTGGGCCACCCCAGTTAGAAAAATCCCTGGACTACGGGGGAAAGCCAAACTGGATGTGGGGCCCGGGCCCCTTGCCGAGTTTGCAGTGGAGAAGCTGTCCTGCCCCGGCCGTAGTGGGGCATAAAGAGGGGTTGATAAAGTGGGGGGCGGGGGCCATCTTTAACCCCAAGGAAAAAACCCCGCTTGTCCCGGGAAAAGGGGGGGGGGAAAACGAGGGACCCTTGTCAAGATGAACCCGGCGTGGATCGGCCGGGTTTTTTCCCACACACCAATGCCTTAGGCTTTCAGACTAAAAACAGCCAAAGACGCCCCACCCAAACTGTGAGAAATGAGTCTGGGTTCAAACTACCCGCCTCAGCCACTATTCTGATCCCCCCACCTGCCTTATGCCCCCACATCTGCCGGGCAGGGTTTTTCTCCTCTGCCCCCAACCAACTTTACCCGGGACTGGTAAATTTCCCCCAACCCCCCCCCCCCCCACACTCTGGCATTGTGCCACTTTTTTGACCTCATGCTCTGCTGCTGTTTGGGGGGGTGGTGCCGGGGGACATCCACACTGTACATTGTGCCACTCTCCCGACCTCATTCTGTTTTCTCCTGCCGCCGTCACCTACACTCTTTCATTGTGGGCCCCTCTGTGGCCCAATCCAGTTTTTTTTCCACCTCCAGAATTTATTGTGCCAATGTTTTGACCTTTTGCGCTGCCCCCTCCCCCTCCAAATCCCCTGTCCTTTTTTGCCACCTGTGGCCTAAAAACCCATTTTTCCACCTCCAGAATGTCCCTTGTGCCAAATGTCTGACCTCATGCTGCTGCCCGGCCCTCACCCCCACTCCTGTCATTTGTGCCACCCCCTGTCCCCTTCCCAGTTTTTTTTTCCCCCTTTCCCGAATGTCATTGGCCACTGTCCCGACCTCCCTGCGCTGCCGGGCCCTCACCTCCACCCCTTTTCCCCCTGTCCCCCTTGTTTTCCACCCTCCCTTTTGGCCCCACCCCCCATTTTTTTTTGCCACCTTCCAAATTTTTTAAAATTTTGGTTTCCACTGTCTGACCCCATGCTGCTGCTGTGGCTGGGTGCCCTGACCCCCCACACTCTGTCACTTAAAGTTTTCCCCCCGAAAATCCCAGCTTTTTTTTTTTTTCCCGCTTTCCCCCTGGGAAAGACTTTATCAGGCAAAAATTTTCCCCCTTGAGTTTTTTTGGGCAGTTTTTTTCCCTCTTAAAGTGCCCAAAGGAAATTTTTTAGTGAACGATTCTTTGAGCGGGCCCGGCCCTTTATGTGCTGTCATACTAAAACACCCATTTTTATGAAGCCAAACCAAAACCCCCCCTCTGCATATTTTTAAACATGGGGACAACGTTCTACACACCCGCCGGCCTGGCTTTTTTTGTTTTCCTGGGAAAAACTGTTTTTTTAAAGTGAATTTGTCCCAAGTAATTCCCGGGAAGGGAAATTATTTTTGGGGAAGTCAGGAACCGAATTTTTGAGAAAGTCCCCCCATCTCTAGCCCATAAACCCCTTGGAAATTCCAGGTGAGCGGAGTCCCACCCCTTCTTGACATGGACAGTCAGCAAGAGATGCCCAAAATACGCCAAGAACCGGGTAAGACTGTTCCTGTTGTATGTGACACCTGTGTTGGGACTGCAAGTTATGTGCACGATTTATGTGAGGACTTGGCTGGGCTAAATGGAGGTCCATATATGCTGCCAAGGGAAAAAGGGGTCCAAGAACAGTGGGGAGGAAATTTTGAAAATGGGTTTTCTAAAGTCCATGGACTATATAAATTTTTATAATTTTGTACTATATGCTGTGTTGCCTGTAGGAGATGGTAACCCCAATGTTCATCCTTGCAGTGCCCCTTCGGTTTAAGACCGGGTTCCCCTTTTGAAATTTCCCCCCTTTCCCGGCGTGCTCTCCCCCTAACCAAACTATGCCCTTTTTGGTAACCAGAAAATCCCCCAATACCCCGCGTTCTACGGTGTCAGTCCTATCTGACCCGAAGATACGTGACAGTGGCGTGTTTATAAATTTACTAATTATTGACTGATCGAAAAATTTTTTGATAATTTTTCCCCGTGTAAAAAAGGTTTTTATGTATGAAAACTTTCCAGGGCCCAAGACATTCTTTTTTTGCCCATAGCAACCCAAACAGAGTTCCCCTTTTAATTTTTTTTTAAAGCACTAATAAAATGAAAAGGGGGGCTCTGATTGGTTTTTCTATAGGGAACAAAAAATTTTTAGAACAGAAATTTTTATACAAAGAACCTAAGGGTAACATGTATGAATGGGGGCCCGGGGCCAGAAGTCGGCATCTTTTTAGCCTGAAACAGCGCCCCGCCCCGTTTGTATATTTTTAATCAGGCGCACTCCAATATTAGGGGGCATTACAGAGCAACCCCCCTGCACCCTTTTTAAAGGGGTCTGAGATCATGGGGGGTGCTGGAGGCTGGGCCACTACAAAACCCTACAAACTACATATTTTAAGCTTTAGATGGCAAATCCAGACACATTACTGCTAGAACAAGTAAACCAATTTAAAAGTGGTTTACCTGAACTGAATTGGGCCCTTTTTGGGGTAGAATGCTCCTGAATTTTTGATCCGCATAACTGGGTTTTTTAGATTCCCGGCAAAATTCTAAAACAAATATTGTGGGGCAATAAAATTGGGGGACCCGGGGCCAAAATCATACATTCGCCCTTAGTGTCCTTTTTTTCCCCCTTTGCCACTGGTGATTGAGAATTAATTTTTTAGAAAGTTTCCCCCAAAAGTTTGGGTCCAGCAAAATTTTAAATCACTATGCAAAGAAAAATTTCAAAAGGAAATAAAACCCAACAACATATTCATCATAAACTGCTAAGAGTCCTAGTTCAGTTTGTAAAATAACACCATAAGCTGTAGCCTAGTGGTGTACTTGTTAGATTCAGTATACTTTAGATTAAAATCTCTTCAAAACAAAAATAATGTTTTTAAAGCTCTAAGGCAATACATGTTAGAGGGCATACATATTTGCATTATTGTATACTTGGTGATACAGTAAGTGGTAGCATATTCTTTTCAGCATCTCTAGGAAAACATAACACGAGATATGTATAGGGGTCAGCCATCTCTTTAAAACCCCATAAAAATTTTTGAGATGGTTGCTGGTGTAATTTTTAAAAGGGGTTTTTACCCCCAATAAAATTAAAATTTCCCTTTCAAAAGATGTTGACAAAATAGCAAACTTTGCAAATATATGTGCTTATGAAAAATAAACATTGTTCATACAACACTCCTACCTACAAAGCCTGGTTAATGCAATTTACATTCCTTTTTGCTAATAGTTAAATCCATCTGATGCTTTTTCTCATATTTGGTTGAGCATGCTCAGTTCATACTAGGGAGAGCCTTCACACTGCCACATAAGGGGCCTTATAACTAAGGTGGTGTGAACTGCAATGCCGCAGTCAGTTGAGAAATAGTTATGGGACCAACACAAAGTCCCAGAAATGCTGATAAATGAGGAGTGGGTCATAGAGGCAAGAACAAAAGGTGGTGTGAGGGTTATTTTTCTCTGACACATTTATCATTTGATAAAACGAAATGCAATGTTTTTTGTGTAACTTTGATGATGGTACAACCCTTTAAACAAATAACTTAAGTAAGTACTTGAAGAGTACCTATCAACTCCACACAGAAAATATAGTAGTAGATGAAAGACTTTTTTCCAATACATGTAATTAGCAATTCAGAGAGTTTACAGTATTACAGGGACACAGATTTTAGCTCATTTTCTAGTAGGATTCCTTCTACTGTATTTCTACTGTGAGATACCAACTGTGCAGGGGAAGATGAGGATATAGCTGCTTGTACAGGGTAATCTGAATCTCTCACTACATACAGTGCAGCAGACACAGCACACTGAGGACATAGTGTGACAGGGTTTACTGGCATCTACATTACACTGCTGCTAGTGTTATATCCAGCACAGAAATAGAAGCCCAGAGCTTACCAGTGTGCTCATTATGTAGACTTCCTGGCTCCCCCTTTCACAGTGGACTCTCCCAGCTCAGAAGCAGTTACTTTCACACAGCTGTCAACATAGTGATCCATCAAGTTGTTATGTGACAAAATGGCCTGACTTTAGTCTTAAAATGCCAACACTTTTAAAAAAATCAAACAAAACTGAATTACAGGTGAAATGCTTTGATTTTTCTAATAAAGCATATTTATGGAAGTGTTTGTATTTTAGTCTCCTGTTACTTCATGAGGTTGCCCTGGAAGTGATAGGTCCTCTTTAAGTAAAATCAGATGTGAGGTGTCTGGGACCAAATTAGAATTTGGAAGGAGGTCATCTTCCTCTTACTCTTCTGTGTTTTCTCTGCTACGTAGTATGGTTGAAAATAGACATATGTCCATCAAGTTTAACCTTAGGTGGGGAAAGATGGTGTCACACCGCTGTTTGCTGCTTGCCTTTTTATCTGTTTGCGGTTCATGCGCGGCTTTCCCCCATGCTGTCTTTGCTGCTGCACCATCTTGTGGCTGCTGTCCTTATCTCTCTCTTGTTCTATAGGGAGGCACAGCCACATCCTGCTCATGTTTATTCCCACTTAGTGCAGCAGGGTTGGGCTTCCCCTGAAAATCCCCTTACACCTGTGGGGCTATAAGCCAACTTCTCCCCACACTCCACAATTCACCTGGCTCTGGTAGTTCTGTCATGTCTGCCTAGTCCTGTTTGGTCCTTGTCTGTTTACCTAGTTCCTTGCTTATGCTTCTGTCATGCTTGTATTCCTGCCATGCTCGTGTTCTTAGCCTTGTTTTGTCAGTGTTTCCTGCTTTTGTCCCTGTCTGGGTTTACAGTCTGTCTGCATTTGTTGCCTGTGCTTCCAGTCTTGTTCCTGTCCTTGCCGGTCTTTAAATTTTCATCATATGTCTGTTTTATGTGTCTTATTTGCAGGGCCGGGACAAGACATTTTGGTGCCCCAGGCAAATGGGTGAGATGGCGCCCCCCATCACTCAGGTCCACAGGGGCACCAACAAAAAAACGTATCGGCTGAAAATTTAGAGATTAGATGTTTGGAATTTTTTTATGGTACTTAAACATGAAAACCATACATGTTTGGTATTGCTGGACTTGAATCAACCCGCAGAATACACATAACACATTATTTATACCAAAGAGTGAACGTGGTAAAAAAAAAAAAAAAAAAAAATCTCTGACAAACATGGCACATTTTTTTCCACTTAGAATTTTTCTGTACAGTGAATGACACCATTAGAAAGTACATCTTGTCCCACAAAATAAAAGCCCTCATGTGTCTATATAGGTGGAAAAATAAAAAAGTTATGGCTCCGGGAAGGCAGAGAGGGAAAAAAAAGGAGTCATATTATGACCGTCTGTCAGGAAGGGGTTACAAGTATTTATTTTCCGCAGCAGGGGCGGCAGAATAGGGAGCAGCAGTGAGTGCAGTGTTGGATGAACCTTTTAGAGACTGGGGGCCAAAACTGCAACCCAAAGCTCACTCACTGATCACAAGGTGCCAACACACTAATTTAACCTGAATACTGCCTGTTACCCATATCAACCGATCCGAGCACAGCTTTTATTTTTTTTAGCACAGTAGAAGAAATAATAGCTGAGCTCTTAGGGTATGTTCATACAGTGTTTTTGGATCCGAGTTTGGATCCGTGTTGGACCCGAAAATCGCATCCAAAAACATAGCGTTGATTGGATCCAACACACAGCTGTGTGTTTTGATTCGTTTTGGATGCAGCAGGATCGCGCCCTATACTTTGTTATAGGGCTTCTGCTGCCCTCTTTCAATAAGAAAATTTACATGAACGGATCTGAAAGACACATCAGAACGATGCCCAAAGAGACACATCGGCCATCACTTTGTGTAAACGCCCATGTGGGTTTTGCATTGCAAGCAGCATAAATCACACTGCACATTATTAGATGCGTGCTTGGGTCCATTTAGGGTCCCACAGATGGATCCAAACACGCATCTAATAACATAAGTTCACATGGACTCAAAACGCCTGTGTGAACATTACCTTATTGGTTCCTATGGGCTGATCGGTTGCTATGGGTAACAAAAGCAGACTATCAGACATTATAGTGTATTTGTTATATGCACATGTGTGTATACTGTATATTGCATGTATGTTTTATACATATACACATAGATATATGTATGCACACACAGATACTGCATGTATATATAGAGAGGTGTGTAGTGTGTTGTATATATGTGTGTGTGTGTATATATATTACATAAAATATATATAATAATATAATATATATTATTTATATATATATATATTCAATATACACCAATATATGATAAATGATGTCATACACAGAGAGAAGGGTTCACAGTGAGGTCTTCTATTACAGTGGAGGGGAAAGAATTTTATTTCGGGGCCTCAGTGTAAGCTCTCCGTATTCTTGGCCAAAAAGAGAGTTAACAGAGCGGCTGGAGGGGCCCAACTGGGGAGAAAGGGGGGTACAGCGGGTCATGGTAATCTTATCTTCTGTATCTCCTTTTTACATGTTTGTGCAGGGGAGGGGGTCTGATGATGATCAGGGCCCGCTCTGCACAATCAATAAGATACTGAAAATAGAGACTTCGGACGGGACTGATGCACTGCAGACTCACTTTTTCCTTTTCTCCTCCGGTTTTAATCTGCAGGAGAATGTTTGAATGTTCTTTGCACCGCCTTCTCTCTAAAGCTGATAAGAGATGAAGGGGGGGGCGTTGGAGAGAACCCACACATAACTTCGCCCGGTGCTTTGGGCTCACTGCGGGCGTGCGGGGAGAGTCTGTCACAATTTAACTGCGCCCCCTAGGGACCGCCCCCCTCGCCCACCCTCATCCCGCCATGCTTATTTTCCTGTGTCTTTGTTCTATGTCTCTCGTAGGCCTCCATCCCATTTCTGTTTATGGCCTCCGTCCTGTGTCACTCTCTAGACCTCTGTCCCATGTCTGTATCTTGGTTTCTGCTGTCTTCTAATTCTCTGTGTCTTTGTCCTGTCAGTGTGGGCGCCTGTTTGGGCTTTTTGGCCTGCTGGGATCAGGGCCTCCCGGGGCTGCCTAAGGGTCGCACCGGGGGCCATCTGAGTTAAGCCTCCTTAGAAAACTACAAAGTACCTTACAGCTAAAGGTGAGAGATACAAGAACCCTTTGCAGCAGGTCTCGGGCCCCAATGCGTTTTGGGAAAGTATAACGGGTTGGTCATTAAGAGCAAATTCTCAAGATCCCAGTTACACCAGTATGAAAAAACCCAAATATAACACATCCTTACATCAAAGTTATTTGTGAACTCAGAGAAACCCCGAGTGGGCAGTAGCCCCAGTCCCCATGAATTTTGACAGTTGTGGATGAAGGAAAGGACATTTTTAAGCTGTTTCCTTTGTAAACCCTTTGGAAACCCCAGGCATGACCCCAAATTGTCCAAAAGGAATATTTTTTTTCAAAAGTCTGGTCCAGTGATTATACACCCACCTAAGATTAATTTTTTTTGTAAAAATGGGTTTCAAAGCTTTTCTTAAAACCCTCACCTGTTGTTCCTGTGACCAGCTAGTGGAATGGCTATTCCAAAGATTGACAGTTCCTATGGTAAAGAAGGCTTTTATCCTCCGAATAATGAATCTTTTTTTCTCCAGAGGGAGGGAATGCTCTCTTGAGAGGGTTTTAAATGAAATAGCTTTTCACCATACTTTTTGTAGGGGCATATACCCCCCGGCCACTTTATTAGGTACCCCTGCCCCAACTGCTGTTAAACTTTAATTTTTAATACCCAATCATATGGCGGCAACTCAGTGCTTTTAGGATGTAGACATGGTAAACAATTTGCAGTTAAAACCCGAGACGAAAGGGGGAAGAAAGGTGTTTGAGTGCCTTTGAACGTGGCAGGTTGTTGGTCCCGAGGGCGGGGTTTGAGTTTTTCGAAACTGTGACTCCTGGGATTTTCACGCACAACCATCCTGGGGTTTACGGGAATGGTCCGAAAAAAAAAAAAACTCCAGTGAGTGGCGTCCTGTAGGCGGAAATGCCTTGTTGATCCCAGAGTCAAAGGAGAATGGGCAAAAGGGGTTCGAGCTGATAAAAAAGGAAACAGTGACAAAAATAGCCCCCTTTAAAACCAAGGTGGGCAGAAGAGCTTTTTCTGAACGCACAGTGGGCGAATTTGGGCAGATGGGTACGCAGCAAAAGCCACAGGGTGCCCTCCTTTCAGTAAGAACGGGAAAACTGAGGCCCCAATTTGCCCAAGCCATCAAATTGGACATGAAGTTTGGGAAAAACGTTGTGTCTGAGAGTCTCGTTTTCCCTTGCAATTCGGGGGTAGGGTCAGAATTTGGCGTCACAACATGAAAGATGGATCCATCCGCCTTGTATCAACGGTTTAGGTGGTGGTGGTGGTGCATGGTGTGGGGAAAATTTTTTTGGCTTTTTTGGGGCCCCTTTGGGCCAATTGGCATCGTTGCAAGCCACACCCACCTGAGTATTTTTTCTCACCATGTCATCCCTTTTTTGGCCACAATGTCCCCAAAAAATTGAGGTACTTTCAGAGGTAATGCCCATGTCATAAAGCGGAATATCCAGACGGGTTTCTTGAACATGACAAGAGTTCACTGTACTCAATGGCCCCCACAGCCCCAATCTCAACCCAATAGGCATCTTTGGGATGTGGTGGAACGGGAGTTCGCACATGGTTTTCACCGACAAATTGGGGGCAACTGTGTGAGCCATAGTAAATTTATGGACCAAAATCTTGGGGAATGCTTCCAGCCCTTGTTGAATCTATGCACGAAAAATTTGAGGCAGTTTAAAGGAAAAAGGGGGGTCCCCCCCCGTTACTAGCATGGTGTACCTAAAAAATGGCCGGGTGAGGTATATCCTCAGTTGAAACCAGAAGTTTGCATCATATATAAAAAGACCTATCATTTTTTTCCCCTGACATTAAATCAGAAAAAACCTTCCCCTTTTGGGGTAAATTAGGTTTCCAAAATTATTTTATTTCCCAAATGCCAAAAAATGAGGAGAAGGTTTTAAAGGCATTTATTTACTTTATGCAAAATAAAAAGTTTACATATTTTTCTTTAGTTTTGGAAATTTCCCCTAAACTGTCTGATTGGGTCAAAGTGGGGGAAACCCTTCCACAACTTTCACAATAGTTTGTGGAATTTTTGGGCCCTTTTTCCTCCTGACAAAAACTGGTGTAATGAGCCATTTTTTGTGGGTTGCTTTGTTCGCACCACTTTCCCCAAAAATTTTTCATTGGATTGGATTTTGTGGGGGCACCTAAACGTTTGGATTGTCCTTGTTGGTTTCCTTTAAGCCATTTTGAAAACCAAAATTTTGGCGCACGCTTGGGTCTTGTCCATTTGGAAAGATCCTTTTTCTGAAATTTTTTAAATTCTGGCTTATGTCTTGGTGTGCTTCATATTGCCACATAATCTTCTTTTCTCAGATGTCATTTTTTTGTGACATGCACCGTCCCCCCTGCAGCAAAACAACCCCAAAATGATGTTTTGCCACCCCGTGTTTCCAGTTGGGAGGGTGTTCTCGGGTTCCCAAGCTTCCCCCTTTTTTCCCTGCAAAGTAATGAGGTCATTAGGCAAACATTCAATTTTGGTTTTGTCAACCAAGGACTGTCTAAAAAAATGTAGGTCTTTGTTCCTGTGGTGCATTTGCAAACAAAATCGGGCTTTTATTGTTTTTTTGAATAATGGCTTGTTCCTGCGGGGCCATGTTATAAGTGCTCGTTTCATGTGGATAATGACAAAATCTTACCAGTTCCCCCGCATCTTCAAAAGGTTTTTGCTTTTGTTTTGGTTGTATGCACATGTCAGACCAAAGACATTATTCTGAGAACAGAATCTTTCTCCTTCCTGAGTGGTATGATGGCTGGGGCATTACCCCTTTTTGTACTTGCAAAATTTGTTTTACAATGAACAAGGAACTTCAGGTCCTGGAAAAATTTACCCCAAAGGTGATCCCGACTCGTCAACTGCACAATTCTTTCTATACTTGGCTGATTTTTTTGATTTCCTATTTGTTACCCAAAAGCAGGTGTTTCTGGTGTGAATTAAAATACATTCACGGTGTTCTCTTTTATCAGAAACTTCCAAAGGCAGACACACATTGGGGTATCCCAAAAATTTTAAAGGCTAGTAATCCCAGTGTATGTAAAGCTCGATTTGCAGAAAGTAATAAAAATGTCTTTAAAAATTTTACTCTCTTCATTATTCTGGCATTTTGGCAATATAAATAATTTTGGGAACCTTATTGACCCAAAAAGGGGAAGGTTTATTTATTTATGTCAGAAGGAGAAAAACAGCATATTTTTTTTTTTCTATAGTGTATGTAAATTCTGGTTTCAACTGACCTATCTGAACAATTTTTTTCATCTGCAAGCAATCGTTCTTTATTGTTTTATGTCAACAAAGCTCACCCATGTTTTTAAAAAAAGGTTTGTGTAAACTTTGTTGTGTAATGTTACTTCTTTCCAATTCATAAATCTTTAGAGGCAACAATAAATTATCTAAGAATTTCTTGAGAGGGTAATATGATTATGGAGCCAGGTTGGTAATATAATTTTGGTGCTGTTCAGTCCAAAGGTGAGTTTTTGAACGTGTTTCCCCCGTTTTCTGGTGTACTTTGAGCCAAAAAGAATTAATGGACAGGTGCACTTCAGACTTTGGCATTATAATGCGTTATGTTGTTATGCGCCAAAGACACTTTTTAATGCGCCAAATATTTGAGGCGTTCTGGGGGCATGTTGATTCACATTTATGATTCTTTGACGCCAAATCTAGGCGACGAGCAGTTGACCCCAACCAAAATTTAAAAGGTGGTCTAACTGACCTGAGTTTTGTATTGGGCATAACGGGCCCTGTAGTATGACCTGCGCAAAACGGTTTCATACTGCACCCAAAGTCGTAGTTTTTTGGCTCTGGTGAGCCCCTTCAAAAATTCGCCCTTTGACAAGGGTACACACACAATTTTGGACAAAGATCTTATCATAGAAAATTCTAAAAATGTTTAGTGATACAGATAAATTAGATCTTTTTCACTGATCCCCCCAAATTTTTCCAACCGGGTAGAAAAAATTTTGGGGGATGTTATCACCTCAATTTTCCCACAGCTAAACAAAAGAAAGCATACATTAAATTTCCAGATTCCAAATCTTCCCCCTTTTTCCAAAAAACAAGGGTTTTTTTTCCACCACCATTGCGCCCTATAATTTCTGGCATAGGATCCATCTTTGAACATTTGATATTGGGTAGATATCCATTTGAAACCTTTTGGTACTAGCTCACCTGCTACATAAGGGATTCCAGAGAAAATTTAAAATTCTAGAAAACACCATTTGGCATACATTTTACAGGGGTATCTGTACTTATCGGCATTGTACACTTCCTTTCCCACACTCTTTGGCACTTACAGCCTTAAATTTGAAATTTAAATAAATACACAGATTTAAAAAACCATTAAACAATACATTGTTTACAGTTGAGAATTTCTGTTACAGCAAATTTTTTTTTATTTGATAAAAAACTTTTTTTGCAAATTGAGGTCCCCAATGGCCTCGTTTTTTTTCCCCATCACTTCTAAGATATACTTGCTTTTTGGGGAGGAGAAATTCATATATTCCACCCTAATCCCTTTTACAGCAGGAAATAGATGATACCTTGTTATAGGAAAGGTTCACCGCTGAAACCCCCAAAATTTGTAGTTTACTTTAAAGGGAAATCAAGAAAACCAAATTTTTTTGGGAAAGCAACAAAATCGAGATTACATTTTTGGATTTGAAACTAACTGCAGACATCAAAAATAAAAAGATTAACACCTGTACAAAGAAACCCATTTCAGGAAAGGGGATACTAAGCCCCAGCATCTCCCAGACATGTCATCACAACTTTCCGTAGGAAGTTTTATAAGAGCCAACGAAATTGTAGCACACAACATGCATATAAAAGGGGGAAAACCTCATACTGACAGCCAAAAAAGGGGATACAAATCGTATCAAATACAACAGGGTTTACCCAAAGGGGAAAACCAAACAAAGGTCAGAATTGTTAATAATTTTAGACCAAATCAATAAGACCCTCAAATTGTTTTAAAACACTTTTTTGTCGTCAATTTTTTCATGTTGTAAAAATTGTTAAAAAAATATCTACCCATACTCTCATGGGTCCTTCGCTAAAAAATTTTAGAAAAGGGTTTCAGTTTATTTTCCCCTAAGTCAAAATCAATAGGTTTAAAAATCTCACCGAGCTGTATATGAACCCGAAAAAAACAAGGATGGTTAGATTTAAAAGGGTCTTTTAAGTGTGAACAGCAATGTAAATTCTGCAAAATATGATCAAAGGGAAAAACGTTTTTTTTCCCCTGCTACCAAAAAAACATGTACTATCACCTCATTCATAAATTTCCACAGGATATGTGTTTAAAGATTGGTGTGATCAATGTGAGCTTAGTATTTGGCTGTACCACCAGAAGCCACTTGAGAATTAGGGAGCATATTTATGACGTTGCCACACTAGTAAAGAAGCGTCCGGGGGCTCCAAGCACTTTAGAGACGACATGCAGGAATCTGAGTTCTTTTTATGTCGGGGGGATAGAAAGGGTTAAAAAACCCCCCCCCGGGGGATTTTAAAGGTTATCACCTATAGAGAACCCCTTTGGGTTTTTTATTTTTGATACACGATATCCTGTAGGGTGAAATTTTAAAATCGGACCTTTTTTATATAATTAAAAATATTCATACTCTCTGTATTAAAACTGTTTGCATAAATTATAGTGACATTTTAATGTCATATTTCTAAACTTCAAGCAAAAGCTTTTTTACACCATAAAAGAGTTAAAGTTCAGGTGCATTTTGCTAATTGTTTTCAGGAAGGGTTATAATTGGTTTTGTTTTACTACATTTGTTACACAAGGGCCATCTAACTGGCCTGAAACGCGTCAAAAAAATTATGTTTCTTGATTTTAAAATCTTTTTTACTTTTGTCCAATAAAGTGCGTTTTTTTTTAACTCACCAACTTTTTTAATTTACCCCGACACGGTGCTGAAAATTTTTTGTTCAAACAAATGAGCCCGAGTTGTTGAAATTGGGACTAGACTGCGCCCGTATGTATGACCCCAGCAAACAGGGTTCATACATGTCACCCTAATGCAGTGTTTTTTGCTCCTTTGACACAGTTTTTGCCCAAAATCACCAAGACAATAGGGAAAGTTAGGTTATCTATTGTGAATTTTCAGGTAATTGCCCAGAATTGCTGTATGATTGAGTGAATAAGCAGTAATATAGGTTAGCTTTTGGTTTACCACATTTGAAACTGTTTGAAGTACTATAGATCCCATGTGATACCCTTTATTAGGGTATTGTATGCTTTCTGGCTTATCTCCAGTCTCATCTTAAGTTGTACTTTTGTTTCATAAGTTTGACCTTTTTTTGGCTGAATATCTGCACTTGTGGAGAAATAAATTAAATCACATGACATATTTTGAAGAGAAATTTATGCTTCAAAATCAGCTTTCAAAAATGCCTGATTAGCAGCGTATTTTGAAGTGCATTTTGAAGAGGCAAATTACCTCAGACATCAGTTTCTTGGCCGTAGGTCTTGCTGTGGCAATCACCATGGGATAGGCTTCAGACCATCCTGAAAAGAGATCAATACACACCAACATATACTCATATATCCCAACTTTTGGCAGCTGTACATATTCAATCTGCACTCGCTAAAATGGATAGAGAGGCTTTACCATGTGTTTTTGTGGAATCTTTTGTGGAACCTTTTTGTGGAACCATGTCATGCAGGACCAGATAAACCTAGTCACTGCACCCGACACACTTGGTGCATACCATACTTTTGTGATAATGTCCATCATAGCTTGTTTTGACAAATGAGTATCTCCAAGTATTACTTGTGCCATTAAGGTATACAGTGCCCTAGGTAACACAGTTCGAGTTCCTACCATTTGTAGTCCATCAAGAGTAGTCTGTGCACCTGCCCTAGTCCAGGGCTCTCTTTCTTCTGCATCTGCTTGCTGCTGGAAATTCTTTAGGGCCTCGGGCGTCACTGGGTCACAGCAAACCAATATGGCTTCTGTAGTCATTGTCATATGCATAAGAAATATGTGCACTGTAAAGAAATTCTCTCCCCGAGGTACTCAGGAAAGAAAAAGATCCCCAAGTGCACAATAAACTGGAAAAAAAAAGCGCAGCTGAGATCTTAAAAGTAACGTACCACTCTAAAATAAACAGTGGAGGTCAAGTGCTCACCTATTGCGGCTGTACAAATTACGGTACAGCACGCTTGGTCGCTTGTGTCACCTCCACTGCGGTGGTTCTGGTTGTAGAGACTGCTCCAAAATTCCCAGCCTTCGATGTCCACAACGGGACTCCAAGGAAACACACTCGAGACAAACGGATAGTCCAACAACTAAAAAGTTCTCTGGGACAGAGAACTTTTTAGTTGTTTGGATATCCGTTTGTAGTCATTGTCACACGCCATGGCTGCTTGGCTGCTTTCTTTGTGGCTGCATCCACCATGCAGTTTCCTCACACTTCTGGTGTCTGATTTGAGGTATGCACTTGACTGTAATGATTGCAGCTTTGGAGGGGAGCAGCAGGGCTTGCATCAGTTGGTTAAAAGCTTCACCATTCTTAATGGCTTTACCTGTTGAAGTAAGGAAACCCCGAGCCTTCCAGATAGGACCATAATCATGGGATGCCCCAAAGGCATACCTTGAGTCTGTATAGACAGGGCTTGTCCCCACAGCAAGGGTTTTCAGCCGGTTCTAGATACGGTTTTCGGTTTTGAAAACCATATGTAAACCATCTGACAAACTTTTAAACAGACTTCTATGGAAAACCCATGCAGCGGTCCCCACTGCACGGGTTTTCCGCCGGGTGGTTTTTATAGACCGACGGAGGTCCAGAAAACATTGAACATGTTCAAACCCGGCGGAATTTGAACATCTCAATGGAAGGGGGGAGGGCTTTTCTCCGTATGCACGGCCATAAAACAGAGCAAATCCCGGTCGGATAATCCGTCCGGTATTTGCTCTCTGCCGAGGGGACAGACCCTTATCGTTTTACCTTCTGCCAATCTACATGCCTCAGCAAGGGCTGTCAGTTCCGCCTCCTGCGCCGATGAAAAGTGACCTTGTGTTGGGTGACGACTGCATATCTGGTGTGGGATCTGCCATCCTCTCCCAGGTTACGTTAACCATCTACAAGAAAAATCCTTGTATCATGTTCCATCATACAGACACAATCATGATCAAGATACACATCAGGGTATCAGCATTTCATTAGGTATCCATTCTTTATGTATGACTGATCTGGCTGCCCCCGTGTCAATAAGAAATGGTACAGATGGACCTGATGCTATAGAGCATTGCAAATAACCTGGTGGACCAGACTTGGAATCGAACAAGAATGTGTAGCACGGTGTTGCCCTTTTCCTATGGACTGGGCTGGCTGGCAGGAGGAGGAGGTAGAGAATCCTGAGTTTCTTGATCCCTATGCTGTCGATTTCCCTGCTTTTTGGGGGCTTTGCACTCTTTTTTAAAGTGACCGGGACAGCCACTATTGAAGCATTTAAACTCCCTGCGAGGGGTCCCAACAGAAGGCTTACTGACCATTACTATTGCCTTGCCCTGGAATTTGGGAGGGTTATCCAACTCAATCCCCCTAGCTGCTGTGACAAGGATTTCCATCCTCTCAGTACGCCATGTAGGTGCACATACCTTCAATTTTCCTGTATGAGAAGGTTAAGCACATTTACAAATGCTTGCAAAAGGAGTTTTTTTACCATGGGATCTCCTTCATCATAACCCAGATCCCGCCAGGCTGCTGTCAGCCTTTGTTCAAAACTTCAAACCTTCTGTCTTTCCTTGTTTCAAGCCTTCCAACCCCAGTGACCTGTCTTGTGCCCTGTCCTTTGCCCACTTGAGGAGAGCTGTAGCATACCATTTGCCTGAGGCATATGTCTTCTTCTCCTGAGTGCTGTGCGCCCGACCCCGTGCCTCTTGTGCTAGTTTTTCAACTTTTTCAGTGACCATGCTGCCAGCATTTTCACCTGCCTTTCCCATTACTAGGGCTCTACAATCTAGCCACGTTGCTGAATAAGTCTGTTGGATGGTAGCCAATTGACGAGCAAAGGGCACAGGTTTCAGGAGTGGGTCTGGGAGAGTTGTTATTAAACTCAGTGCCTCTTGAGGCGTCCAGGGCCGCAAGTCAAAAACAGCTGTGCTGTCATACTCTGTCGATGAACCAGAGGCTTGGGCAGGGGGGTTGTGGTGTCTGCTCCAGCTGCAGCTGTTGCTTCAATGGAGATACTAGCCTGGGACGCAAGAGGATGGGGCACAAGCTGCGTTCTAGTGAGGACGGAATATACACCTACTCTTCCGGGTTTTGGTGCACCACAATTAAAACAGGTATCTCTCCAATCTGGGTTTTACAGACCACACCTGGGGCAGATCTATCCGGCCGGACTGGACTCTACCACCAGGAAATTTGGCTTTTAGTCTGAGAGATATGACGGTGCTGCAGTAGGTTTCTCACCAGCTGCCAATTCTTCACTTTCTAAATACTCCGCTACTTGACACCATTTTCCACATGCCCATCTAACACATGATCCTTCAACCAACTTCCGAATTCCCTCTGAACCTTCTTCCACTTCTCAGAATCAAGCCATAGTCCCTCCCAATCTTATGTATCACTTTCTCAATGCCTTTTGTCCACTCTGCTCCTGCTCTTTCTGACATTACTCACTTCTTGAAATCCTAATTTTTGGTTGATTGGTCACCCATATTCTCATGCTCCTTGTTATAGCTTTAATTTCCCCTCCTTTTGTTCTCGCCAAGTGGCCTTCCTCCCTTAATTCTAGGGTGTCCGGTTTACAGACTTCCTCCCTTAATTTACCAGGGTGTCCGTCTCTGAGTATATTTACTTAGGAGGTGCAAGAGGGGTCCAGATCCCCTCCTCTCCGTTCCTTGTGTGTTCCGCAATCTTGTATAAAACACAGAGAACAAAAATACAGAAAACCACACATCCAAAAAAGGTATCAATGTAAGACATATTATACCATAGCATTACAGTTCTTCTGCAGTAAATAATATGGTGTGGCACTTACAGGCAAGAATCTACACAACACCAGTGCTCTGACACATGCAGAGGAATCTCAGGGAAGATAGAGGTAAGATCCATTTTCTTACCTGCAGTGCACTGCTGTTTTTGGCCTCGTCTGTCCTGCCGATATCCTCCACACAATAAGTCCAGACACTCCCTTCACCGAAATAGTAGCCACGCCCACCCAGGGATGCCAATTTGATAAGGCCAACTGCCCTTTATGATAATGCTATGGTATTCCAAATTTAAAAGTATTTGTTATATCTATATATAGGGAGTAAGTGACACAGGACTGAATCAAGTAATACTCTTTATTACACAAAGCATACAGATTTAAGCATGTTTCACTGGCAAATTTCCCCATAGTCCCCGTCTTTGTAGTCAAAACCTTCAATTGTATCTTATCCATGAAATGTTGACAAGAATATCTTGAAGAGTTCTTTCACATCTGACCATGAAAACATAACTCCCTCTTACTGGGAGATTTGACCATGAAGATGAGGAACTGTGAGCCTTTGTCAAAAAACAGATAACTATCCTTCGGCTGTGTGAGAACCTTAATAATACTGTAAGCTAGTAAGATGGTGTAGTAGTTTATAAAATGGCTGAAGCATGGATAATACAGGAGAGCTGACATGTCCCTGCTATCTAATCCCTATCAACAGCAATATAGACAAACCTCACCCACAGCTGCAATACACTTGAGCTGAAATCACCCAGCATTTCTTCCTTGTTTATTGTCAGTATCAAGATTAATATGTGGAAATGTAACATTCTTGTTATTGTAAACCTTAAACCGTTTCTGACAGCCGGTCATAACAATATGGCTCTTCGTTTGTTTCACTCGCTGCCTTCCAAGAGCCATTACTTTTTTTCTATTTTTGCATCTACATAGACATATAAGGGTTTTTATTTTTTAGGACAAGATGTACTTTCTATTGGTGCAAAAAAGTGGGGTGTAATGTGAAAAAAACATACTTGTGCCATGTTTGCAGGGGTTGTTTTTACGGTTGTAGTGCTAAGGAATTAATTGACCATCCGGAATCCATATTGACAGTATCTCTTTAACCCCTTAAGGACCAGGCGTTTTTTTTTTGGTGACACGTTCGTTTTTCCCTCCTCGCCTTCTGAAAGCCATAACTTTTTTATTTTTCCACCTACATAGACACATGAGGGCTTTTATTTTACGGGACAAGATGTACTTTCTAATGGTGTTATTCACTATACTATAGATTATACTAGGAAACCGCAAAAAAATTCCAAGTGGAACAAATTGTGAAAAAAAAAGTATTTTCACCATGCTTGCGGGGGTTTTGCTTTTATGGCGTTCAATCTTCGGTAAATATAATGTGTTATCTGTATTCTACAGGTTGTTACGCATCCGGCAATACCAAACATGTAGGGTTTCCGTTATGTTTTGCATAGGCAATGCATTAGGGTGTACAAAGATGGCGGTTTCCCCACTTCCTGTCTGCGGACGGAAGTGGGGCAAACCGGCCAGAGTAAGTGACAGGAGCCTTCACAGGGCTCCCCACCACCATGCCCGGGCATCGGATCGGCGCAGCATAGCTGCGCTGATGCCGATCACCGTAACGATTGGTGCGCAGCACCGATCGCCGTTAATTCAGACGCCGCGGCAAGTCTGATGGGTTAAACAGCGCCAGCGGGCGGAGCCACCGCCGGCGCTGTTACTGCCGGTTGTTAGCGGCGATTTGCCGCTAACACCCGGTGGCTGTGCGGGGGGGTCGCGGAGCGATCCCCCTGCAAAGCCCCTTAGCGACCCTCGACGTACTCATACGCCCAAGGTCAAGGGGTTAAGAATAATAAATGGCAATAGCTTGTCTGTAAGTCCTGTAAAATTCCTGGTACTCTTATCATTGTTGCTCAGATACTGTTGTGAGAATGCTGTACCACGTAGACATAGCTTCTTGTCAATAATACTACCCAGCGATGTTTAGGGAGAAATCATGGGAACGTAGGTGTTCATGGCTTATTACCAGAGGTGTTCAGCATCCGGGATGGATTTTTCCAGTGCCAGGTTAACCTCTGAAGAACTGGCCATTCGGAGGAGCGGGGGCCTTATACTGGAAAAAGACTGATCTGCATTTGTTTCAAATGAGATATAAGCTGAGAAGGTTTGCTGCGGAGCTAGAAGTATCTGGACCAGTGGGCGTGAGGAACACCTCACTGCCACAGGGATGTATCCTAGGAATATCTCTATCTTCGCTGGCCCACTTCTCCCAGCTGATGCCGATAGATGATGCTTATAAGATTCCTGATGAAGCTTTGACCCATATAGAGGTGTAATGTAAGTATTTGTAATCAATATTATTTGCGTTTTTCCTTTGTAATCTATATTATGCAAAAGTGTATGCAATATCACACTATCTTCTTTTAGTCTTATGTAATCACTGAATTCTTCGTATAATAAAGTTAATAAAGTATTTGATGTTGCCTTCTTTAAAGTCTTATCCGACCCCTTAAAATAATTGCCAAAACAATGGTGTTTTCCCTTCAGTATAAATTATATGTTATCTGTAGGTTGATAGAATTCTGGCAATACCAAATATGTATGGTTTTCATTATGTTTGAGATACAAACATTCTCTATTTTTAAAATCTGCGCTGCAGCACCATATTCTGTGACCAATAACTTTTTCGTGCTTCCACCAATGGACCTGAGTGACTGTGCGTTTTTTGCGGGCTGATGTGTACTTCATATTGGTACCATTTTGTGGTAAATGCAACTTTTTATCACTTTCTATTCCAATTTTTAGGGGATGTGAAATGACCATAACGCAATTTTAGCGACTGGAATTTTTTTTTCTACGGTGTTCAGCGTTTGGGATAAGTGATGTTGTATTTTCATAGATCAGACTTTAACAGATGCAAGGAAACGAATTGTGTGTAACTTTTTTAAAATTTTATTTGTAAAATGGCAAAAGAGAGGTGATTTGAATTTTTAATATTTTTTGTTTAATTTTTATATTTTTACTTTTAGTCTTTTTTTTACTTTTACTTTGAATCCTCTTAGGGTACTTGACCACTAAGGGGCATGATCATTAATGTATAAACAAAGCAGATGTTCAAAGATGGCGGTTCTAACACTTCCTGCCTGGGGTAAGATGTGTTAGAAATGCATTTATGATGGCAATGGAAGCCTTCATAAGGCTTCCAGCCGCCATGTTGACGTATCGACACCCGACAATCTCGCCGCAGGGGTGCTGATCACTGTGAGAAATGGTGTGCAGCACTGTCTTTCATTCATGTAGACTCAGTGGCTGCAATTGTCATGGCGTCTGAAGGGTTAAACCGCAGGGAATGAGCCGTCTCCGGTTCCTGCTGTTACCGGCAGGTGTTGGCTGCAATTAGCAGCTGATACCAGCCTTCAATGTAATGGAATTGCTGAGTAATCCCAACACAAAAAGAATCCAGTGGTGCAAAAAACAACAAATCCCACTACCAAACTCAGGGACTAATTTTCAAAATTACCTGCCCCTAACAAAATCCCTATTGTCATATACCTCTCATGGATCGTATAATCGTCCCAACATGGACGGCCCAACCTTCAAAGGCTCGCCCTCCTTTATGCCTGCAATGTCCCTAGATATTAAATCCATAAATTCTATTATATGTGTGACCAGAAAATGACAATAGTCCTGCAAATACAATGTGTATAACCACATAAAAATTATCTTCCACATCAAACTATATGTGTAAGAATCAAGCTCTATACGTATATGCAGGTTTAAACCACAGGGTCACATATGGATATAAACATACAACCTGATCTTCATCCTCACACATTAGTACCATACCCTTTTAAGATGCCCGGGGGTTCATCAGGGGATTCCTCACGAGCTTCAATCAGCATAAGTTAGTTATGTGATAGATAATGGATGTCGGCAGCAGGTAAATGATGTCCCACCATGCGCAATAGAATACTTAACTCTCCTACCTTATATAGCCCATATTGTATCGGTCATCAGCTTCGCGCTCCTTCCCGGCGTTCCTAATTCCTCACTGCGCATGTCCGGATATAGAAGTTACTATAGATACCTTAAGACGCCTTAACACGTCTCTTCCTGTATATAACGCGCATGTCCGGGTATAGAAGTTACTATAGATACTTAAGGACGCCGAACGCGTCTCTCCCATAGGAATCATACTGTACATGATGTACAGGCTTGTAGAGAATTGGGAATTGATGTTGAGGATCTCTCTAGAGAGAGGACTCTGGTTAGTCTATTAGAGGAGGGAGAACAAAGAGAGGAGACTGGTGGTGTGGGACCACAAACGGATCTTAAATTGAAAAGTAATAGATCTCCCCCTCCTCAAGAAACTCCAGAAATAGACATTTTTGTCAAAATGGTTACAAGAGATTTGGAAGCACTCTCGAAATCTAGGTCACATGGGAGACATTTGTCAAATTTGACGAAACAAGAGGTAAAGGCAATGATTGCATTGGAATCAGATGATAGTATCGTGATAAAACCATCCGACAAAGGGGGTAATACGGTACTAATGAATTATAAAGATTATGTCTCCATATGTAATCGACTTTTGGAAGAGAGAAATGGTTATGCCATTTTAGACCAGGATCCAACAGCACAATTCATTTTGGAATTAGAGAGTATTGTTATTAGGATGAAGTCCGTTTCCTGCTACCAAATAAACCCTAAGTTGTCACCTTTTATTCACTCCCCAAAATTCATAAGGGGTTATCCCCTCTAAAAGGACGCCCGATTGTCTCGGGCATTGACTCATTGACACAAAATGTGGGAGTATATATAGATCGCGTCCTTAAAGAGTTTGTTGTCTCATTACCTTCTTATCTTAGGGACACAGCAGATCTACTCACGAAATTGGAGGGGATACACGTTGATCAGGAGGTGAAGCTTGCCTCAGTGGATGTGGAGGCGCTGTATAGCAGCATTCCACACCACTGGGGCCTGCTAGCAGTGGAATACTTTCTAAAAATGAGGGTAAGACATTTTGATGGACAAAATAAATTGGTGCTGGATTTGCTGGATTTTGTACTTAAACACAACTACTTCCTCTTCGGACCCAGGGTCTACCACCAGCTCAAGGGTACGGCTATGGGGAGCCTCTGCGCTCCCACGTATGCCAATTTATTCCTGGGCTGGTGGGAGAAGACCCTGGTGTTCGGAGAGGAGATGGAATCCCATACAAATAACATCTTATTTTGGGGAGGATGAAGATCAGGTTGTATGTTTATATCCATATGTGACCCTGTGGTTTAAACCTGCATATACGTATAGAGCTTGACTCTTACACATATAGTTTGGTGTGGAAGATAATTTTTATGTGGTTATACACATTGTATTTGCAGGACTATTGTCATTTTCTAGTCACACATATAATAGAATTTATGGATTTAACATCTAGGGACATTGCAGGCATAAAGTAGGGCGAGCCTTTGAAGGTTGGGCCGTCCTTGTCGGGACAATTACTTGATCCATGAGAGGTATATGACAATAGGGATTTTGTTAGGGGCAGGTAATCTCGAAAATTGGTCCCTGAGTTTGGTAGTGTGATTTGTTGTTTTTTGCACCACTGGATTCTTTTTGATGAGGTTATTTATTTTAATTAAATCTAAGAAAGGTTATATTTTAGAGTTTTTGATTTGCTAGAGCACGAAAATGCTGACAAGGAAATGTCAGTCTGTAAACTCCTACACTTAACAACGGCTCAACAACAATTAGGAGAAAGTGTATCTAAAATATAACATTTATTTCAATAAGATTAAAAAATCTCTATAGAGCAAACAATGACCCAAAACATATAATCAAAAGTGCACATAAACGGTAGGTATATGGTATTGGAACAATATCACTGTCCCTATTACAATCCTACATATCTACCATAGGTCCCTACCTAGCAAAAATAGGGCACCCGCTCCAATAAAGAGCGACCCTGTACAGGAACCTAGCCCTACTATGCAAAGCCCCTATTATACCCTATACTGGTGAGTACAATACAAAATCTCAGTTAACAATAATGTCCCAACATGTTTCTACCTTACTTGTGGCGTCATCAGGGGACTGAAAATAGCCAGTAACTGAGAATAAAGCTCGGTTACTGTTATACGAGGCCAAAGAACCAAGACATCTAGGAGCATATGGCTCCGATATCACGGAAGGCTATGGTGCGCCGACGTCGAATGCCGAATGCAATTTGAACTAATCACTCTCACCCACAAAGCTCTTCACAGTGCCACCCCTCCCTACATCTCTGGCCTCATATCTGTCTACCACCCTACCTGAGGTCTACATTCTGCTGATCACTAAATACCTCCATCTTCCAAACTTCTCACCTGTAGGACTTTGCATACGCTGCATTGGTTCTCTGGAATGTGTTACCCTGTACAGTCAGATTATTTTATAACCTAGTTTAAATTTTGTCCTAAAAATACATCTTAGGAAAGCTTACCTCCATCTCTTTCTCTAACAAACCCCTCCTTGACTCAACCGTATTTTTCACACTCCATGCACAAGTGCACTTATCTATACATACAGATACTGTCATAAGAGTCAGGTTTACCCACTTCTAAGTGTTTTTCCCTGTATTTAAGGAAGATAGCTAAACCACTTTACAAATTAAGCACTTCTTAGCTTTTGTTTCTCCCCTGCTTCCAAATAGATTGTAAGCTCTTATGAGAAAAGCCCTTACACCTCTTGTTTCATCTGTTAATAGGTTGCTTATTATGTGATGATTGAAATTATCTGTTCCTATATCCTTTGAAGTGTTAGGTATTACAGCTCTACTATGCTGTAATACATAACAGACTATGCAGACTATGCTGCTGTTTACAGATGTGGCAGATGTTCTGGAAGAATGCAGCCATATTTTCTTATTCTGCACAACCTCTTTAAGCGTCTTAGTCGAATATATCTAGCTAAAAATTTCTGAAATGACATACACTGTGAACGTTATAGAATAACATTTTCTCTAGCAATAACAGAACATTGGGCCTCATTTATCATAAACTGTCCAAAAGTAAGACTGTCCTTGTTGCCCATAGCAACCAATCAGAGCTTAGCTTTCTGTTCTTAAACTGCCCTGGAAAATGAAAGTTGTGCGTTGGTTGTTATGGGTAACAAAGAGTCTTACTCTGGGCCGGGACGATGGGTAGGAGAAAGTAGGCGACTGCCAAGGGCGCCACTTCATTCCAGGCAGGAAAGGGGGTGCAAGGAGGCATGGAGTGGACTGAATTTTCCAACTGGGGGGTGCTTTGTGCCTAATTTGCCTATGGGGATGGTTTTATAGTTGTTTTTTTGATGGTTTTGAAAATCGAATCCGCATAAAAAATAACTGTAATTCCTTGCTGTGTAGACGGAGCCTTAGACAGTTTTGATAAATAACTTTTTTTTCAGCTGTACTGGGATGTTTAGGCTGGCTAAATCCAGAGAAAAAATACAGAATACAGAAATTTTTAAAACTCTTATTTATAAACACATTAAATAACCTTCTAATCTACTACATCCGCAAGGTAAAATATCTGTACAAAATAGGTCAAACAATTTAACAAGATTATGTAAAACAGTGAAATAATTTACAAATATTGTGTACATTTTCTGTACATACAATCTTCAAGTTCACTTTGAGGTAATCTTGTTTTCAAAGAAGAATGTAACTTAATAAATAGAGCTGTACACAGCGGTCTATAGAAATGTACATATATATTACTTCCTTCATTTAAATATATTCTAAAATGTAATATTATTAATTTTATTATTCCGGATAGATGTTAGCCTTTCTCAGTGTATACTTTATTACAAAAAGTATTGGCAGTTTCAACAATACTTCTTTTTCAACTGTTACAATAAAAAACTCTATACCCATATAAAATATTCAAAGTACTGGTAATATTGCCGACATACAACCGGTTGGGACCTTCATTTATATGCTCATATGAATGGTCATTTTCTAAGCCCAACAACAGAATCAGACCAAAGGAAAGCATTGAAATAAGAATTCAATCCTGTTTTGGTATACAAAGACGGCATGTATACACACTGTTCATGGACCACGTGTATTGTAAAAAAATTGAAAAAAGTGGACTCTTAGTCTATGTTCACACGCCGTCTTTTAGGACGTATTTCGGGGCGTAATTGCGCTGCAATGCGCCCCAAAATATGTCCTGTAATTATAGTAATCATAGCTCTCATAGAGAGCTATGATTACCTGTTGTCTTCCCCGTCGCATATTGAACGCCGGCAGAAAGAAGTGACATGTTACTTCATGCCGACGTATACATGACAGGGATAATGAAAGTGAATGGGGCCGATGGGGCCGCCTCCCCTGCGCTTTAGAAAAACGTGCTGATCAGCGCATTCTTCTAAATACACAGTGTCTTGCGGCACACACAGGTACACGCTGCAAGACGCCGTCTGAACATATCTTTAGCATCTAAGAAGTACAGTCTAAGTAAACAGTTCTATTACTTTGTATTTCTTTTTTACCACTGCTAAAAATCTGCAGCATGCCCGTAAAATTGGCTTTGATTATTTCTGTGTGAAAACCCTATTTCTGTGTGAAATCATTGCTGCAGATTTTCAGTGCAAGATCCCTAACTAACCAATCAGATCTAAACCGGGCCTTAATGAAACATAAAAAATTATCTACAAATAAAACTACAATAATAAGTAAAATCAATAATTATATAAAGGGAACCTGTCAGGTGGTTTACACTGCCCTATCTGAGAGCAGGATATGATAGAGGGAGAGAAGCTGAGCTCTGTGATATATAGGGTTATATGATAGAGGGAGAGAAGCTGAGCTCTGTGATATATAGGATTATATGATAGAGGGAGAGAAGCTGAGCTCTGTGATATATAGGGGATTATGATTTAGGAGAGAAGCTGAGCTCTGTTATATATAGGGTTATATGATAGAGGGAGAGAATCTGAGCTCTTGTATATACCGGGTTATATGATTGAGGAGAGAAGCTGAGCTCTGTGATATATAGGGTTATATGATACAGGAGAAAAGCTGAGCTTTGTGATATGTAGGGTTATATGATAGAGGGAGAAAAGCTGAGCTCTGTGATATATAGGGTTATATGATAGAGGGAGAGGAGCTGAGCTCAGTGATATAATAGAGGAGAGATGCTGAGCTCTGTGATATACAGGGTTATATGATAGAGGGAGAGAAGTTGAGCTCTGTGATATATTGGGTTATATGATAGAGGAGAGAAGCTGAACTCTGTGATATATAGGGTTATATGATAGAGGAGAGATGCTGAGCTCTGTGATATACAGGGTTATATGATAGAGGGAGAGAAGTTGAGCTCTGTGATATATTGGGTTATATGATACAGGGAGAGAAGCTGAGCTCTGATATATAGGGGTATATGATAGAGGGAGAGAAGCTGAGCTCTGTTATATATAGGTTTATATGATAGAGGAGAGAAGCTGAGCTCTGTGATATATAGGATTATATGATAGAGGAGAGAAGCTGAGCTCTGTGATATACTGTATAGGGTTATATGATAGAGGGAGAGATGCTGAGCTCTGTGATATATTGGGTTATATGATAGAGGGAGAGAAGCTGAGCTCTGTGATATATAGGATTATCTGATTTAGAGCAGGATTTCTGAGTAAAAAGCAGAGTAAATTCAGATACAACTTCTTAAAAGACCGTGGAAGTCCTGCTAACCTCACCCACATACAGTGATTGACGGCGTTGACTGTATTAAACTGTCCTTCACTGTATGTGGGTTGGGTAAATAGGACTTGCACTTTCTCCTTTAGGAATCCTTTCTGGATTTACTCCTCTTTTTACTCATAATTCCAGTATCAAATTATATAACCCTATATATCCCAGAGCTCCGCTTCTCCCCCTCTATCAGACCCTGCTCTCATAGTGTAGTATAAGCCACATGACAGGTTCATTTTAAACATGAATAAGCATATGAGAACTAGATGTAACAAGTTAAATACAATTATTTCTCAGTATATTTAGCACAATTCTACCAATGCTGCAAAACAACAATATTTTTTTTTCTTTTTGCTGGTATCTAGGAACATAACTAGAATTCATAGGGTCCCATAGCAAAATGAGATGGGGCCCCACCATCTAATTTAAAAAAAACAAAAAAGCAGCATAAGTATCAATAATTAAAGGTATAAATCACTCTGCCATATATCAGGGAACCCATATAGTAGTGCTGGAGAGCAGAAAACCATAAACTACTTGTTTCCTACAATGAACAATGTTCTTGTACCTAAGGGGGCCCCTGCAACCTTTGGACCCTATAGCAGCCGCTATGGCTGTTACGGCTATAGTTACGCCCATGCTGTTTACCCAGATGGTCTTTTCTCACTAGGCCACAGCATTGAAGTGATGTACCCCACCATGTGACCAGAGCAGCCAATTACTGTCCACCTGATAGGCAAGGTGGTATATTATACATGAAGTGCTTAAATGTAACAAATAGAAATCAGAAATGGAAAAAAAAAAGGAATCACATAATCAATAGTACCAACTAAGCAAATCAATAAGATCAATTTAACCCTGTATTCATTTCTTGGCAATTAAAAATGTCAGGATTTTGGAATGTAATTGCTAAAAAAACACAAGGAAAAAAACACAATAGTTTAATTTATAAGAAAAATAATTTAACCGTTATCAAACACGAAGGCCCCATGCACACAAATCAGAGGTGATGCCCTCAAATTTCTGGCACAGCTTTTTACCTTGTAAGTGGTGGATTTCACGACCCATCAAGATTTCTGTACAGAATCCATTAAGTCAATAAATGTTACGTCACTTTCTTTTTTCCGCATGTGGAATTAAAAATTATCATCACAAAACTAGGTGCAGTAGTTCCAAATTTAAGACTAAATGGTTGCAGCTTAAAGGCTAAACTCACATGGATTCTGTACATATGAAAATCTGCTGCGTACATGGGGCCTTAGATATTCATGGCCCTATAGAGAAGTAATCCTCACCATATCACTTTTATCAAAGACTACTTTGTTAGAGAAATATATAGCGATCATGCCAAAAACTGCAGCTGATGCAACGTAGGCTGTGACGGTCTGTGTCATCTGTACAATGAAGCCCATAATAAGGGAAGGGACCACCTGAGACAACAGTAAGGCACTGTCTAGTATAGCCATGTCCAAGCATATCCCATTGTGTGGAGTAGTAGGTTCTCCAAGCATGACAGAGCTGTCACAAGAAGGAGCAATGCACAAAGTAGGGGAGTTGGAAGAGAACAATGGAACATCATTATTATTTGACGTTTCTTTAACAAATCCAGGCTTTCGCTCTTTTTCTGTTATCTCATGTTCAGCCATGTCCTTATATTTTGGGAGAAACACCTGTTAAAGAGATAAACAAGTTCAGATGCTGGAAAACATAATTGCATTACGATCATTTTTGCAGGAAGAAGCAGTAAGACACTGCCAGAAAGACTATATTAGCCTCTAACTGACCAAGTTATTTTGCACCCCATAGGGGTATTCTAACAACTGGCATTCATCACCTACCCATGGGAAGGGTTTTCCCACAATGATTTACTTTCTGATCATTGAGGGGAAGCCCTATGCTGGGACCCCCAGTGATTATAAGCTTGAAATATTGTTCATACCTATTGACACCAGTCAGACATTTAGCAATTATAGGAATACCCCTTTGATAAACAAGGAATATTTGTTTGTTTTAATCATCACATTCTTTGGGCCATGCATTTTGAATTTTACTGATAACAATAGACATCTGAAGGGTTTCTCTGCAGGTTGAATTGTATTTTTGAAGGGGTATTCCTATTACATTGATTAGCTTTTAACCTGTAAGCAAAGGTAAATTATGACTATTAACAAATACATTGCTGTTCTGACTTTGCTTCTCTTCATAGTTAGGAGAAGATTTTATCTCCTGATTTTGTACACAAGTTTCCCTAGTTACCGGCCACCTATGTCTGCTCTTACAGGCTGTAGCGGTGGTCAAGATGGTGATATCACTCACTGCTCTGTTCCTTATCTTGAAGATGGGAGCTTGTTTACGTTCTTCACTGACAAACTTTAATGTTTTTGAGCTCTGTAACATTGAGCACTGCTGTCTACAGACCGTCAACACTCATGGCACTGTAACAGGCTGAGCTAGGAATTGCAGAGATGGCATGTCAATTACTGGTGTAGACATCCACAGCCTAACGAGAAAGTGTGAGTCTGACGCTGAATGTGACTCTGTAAAACAGCGTGGTGAGACAACTGCTTTAATGGAACTATTTTGAGGTATGTATAATATATTACATAGTTTTCACTACACTTTGGAGGGAAGGTGAAATTTAAACAAAAGCTTAGATTCTGCTATTATTATGTAATTTTATAGTATTTACTGCAGGATAAAAAACAAATAACTTTATTCTGTAGATTGATATAATTAATGTGATACTAATTTCTTATTTTCAAATTTTTTAACAATAAACACTTAAAAAAAAAGTTTGAGTTGTATAAGGGCTTATTTTTTGCAGGATAAGTTTTCCTTGGCACTAATTTGGGGAAGAAACATAAATAGGATCACTTTTTATCCAGTTTGATGGGGTGTGGATGAACAAATTTGGTCTATTTTTTCAAAGTTTACTGTGCAGGATAATTTTTTCTTCTACAAACTTATTTTTTTTTTTACCCACTAGAGAACTAGAATCAGCAATTGTTGGATTCCTTCTACAATGCTTTGGAATACTCTGTACAAACATTACCAATCAGAAGACATGTTACTCTCCTTAAAGGGGTTTCACCACAAAATAAAATGCCCTGCACAGGTCGCTTACAGATAATGTGAGCCGACCGAGAATGAGGAAGGCGATGTTTGCAGCCGTCCTCCCCATTCATGTCTATCTAAGCTCCCGAATACAGCTGAGTAAGTGTGCTTGGCTACAATTGGAAGCTCCCATAGAAGTGAAAGGAGAGGACAGCTGTGAGTGCCTCCCTCTTCATTCTCAGCCAGCTGTGAGCGAACTGTGCAGGGCATTTTACCTTCTGGTAAAACCCCTTTAAGAGTCAACAGGGGCCCCAGAGCATAGAGCGAAGAACCCCAGAGCTGCCACCACCTGAGTACCACTTTTGTTTGGTAGTACCACTGTGTTGTTCAAAGCGGGCAGTTGGATTATTAAGATCCCTATTAGAGCAATGCTTCTGTAGGGGACTGTGGTTTTATGCTGCTCAGTAATCCATTTTACTACATATATATAGATTACAGCCTGTATACCCTGGAAATGCTGGGATTAGTAGTTCATAATAACAAGAATCACCTTTTGTCTTTTTATGGAAAGGCTGCATTTTTATATTCAGAGATTTTGGGGAGGTATCCTGTGCTGCACTGTGGTGTTTGACACTTTTCGGAAATATTTTATGCTGCATTGTGCTGTCTGGCGATTTTGGGGAAATACTTTGTACTGCAGCATGGTGTCTGGTGCTTACGGGGAGGTATTTTGTGCTGTATTGAGGGGAATCTTTTGTGCTGCATTGTGGTGTCTGCTGCTTTTAGGGAAATCTTTTGCTCTGCATTGTGGTGTCTGGCACTTTTGGTGAAGTATTTTGTACTGCAGTGTGGTGTCTGGGACTGATGCAGAGGTGTGATGTGCTGTGCTGCACTGCACTGGTACTGTTAAGGGGTACTATGTGTGCTGCATTGTGTTATTTGCTTGGCTCTGCTGGGACTAATATATAGGTACTGCACAATAGTATCTATCTGGTGCTAATACAGAGATAAATCCCGGGAATTAGTTAGCTGTTGAGGCCCCCAGCATCGCTATCAATTGTGTTGCTGGGGCACTGGATTACAAAGTGCCCTCTCTATGCAAAACCTCTATACTGTGGCATTTAAGGAGTTAAAAAGCGGGAATTGGAGGAGTGTTAAAGCAGGAGCTCGGTAGCTGTCATTGGACAGCCATGCATGACCTCCAGCCTCATCAAGACATAGGTACAGTAAGGGAATGCTAAAACAAAGTGCTTTAGCTTAAAGCCCTATAATTATTGACACAAAAAAGCATACTGACTATCACTAAGGAGTCAATCCATGAATCAATATAATCATAACGGTAAAAATACATTACAGATAAATATATAACCTACTGTATATCTCATGACGTAAAAGAAGAGATTACTATCAGAGCTTCCTGTGCAAGAGGTGAGAAACTCACAGAGCCAAAGAAATATTTTCTGTAGTCCATGAGCAGATGGCCATCCGAGGTAAGCAGAATAGGAGAAAAGAATAAGCATTCAGAGGGCAGAAAATAGAGACAGAAGAGGATGAAGAAAAACATTCAACATTTGAGTAAAAAGAGGGGGAATGTCTAAAATATAGAAGCAACTTTACAACAATAGTAAGAGTTCTACTCCACTTACCATTTATCTTTTTTGCTCGTCATAATTTACATAACTCTTATTCTAATGCCTTGAAACAGGCTTTGTTCACCCTGCGCTTTGTTCAGGACCTCTGCAACGGGTCTCTCTTTTTCAGGCTTCCCAATGGATCCTGCAGCCCATCCATAGGGAAAAACAGTGTGAACGTAGTCACTACCAATAGCGGAGGTCCCGAACAGAACCAAACAGCAGCGTGAACCCTGCCTGATATGTATGCAGGCAATTTAACCCCTTAATGACAAGCAATTTTTTTTTCCATTCTTTCATTTTTGCATCACCAGAGCTGCAGCCTTTTTTGTTTTTTTTTTACAGTCGTCATAATCATATGAAGACTTTATCTATTCAGGACCCGTTGTGTGGCTTACATGGCACCATTTTGGTGTACATATAACTTACTGATTAACGTTTATTAACCCCTTTAAGCCGAACACCTGAAAAGTAGTTAATGACCAGAACAGTTTTTTAGATTTTTCCTCCTTGCGTTTCAACAGTTGTAACGTTTTTATTTTTTCAATGACGCAGTTGTATGAGGCCTCGTTTTATTCGAGACAAGTTGTACTTTATAGGGGAATAGTTTAAGTTCACTTATAAATAATTGCAGAATTTTTTTTACATTTTTTTTTTTTTTTTTTTTACACCATTCACATTTCACACTTAATAACTTGTTAGATTAATTCTACAGGATATTACGGTCATGTGGATACCTAATATGTGTAGGTTTTTTTTGTATGTGTGGTATGTATACACAATTATTTTTTATTAAATATTTATTTTTATTTTATTCTTTATGTTTTCATTTGTTTTTTTTCACTTTTTATGTGTCTTTTTACTTTTTTTTTTTTAAATCCCATGAATGGAGAACTGTTTTAAATTTTTTTTATTTTATGTTTTACACTTAGTAATGTATTAGCATATTCATATATGTTAATACATTATAATCTGTGTCAGTCTGACACAGGCAGTGATTAGGACAGCACACAGTGTGTCCTAGTCACTGGATTAGTACACAGACAGCTCTGGGGCCACTCTAGGTCCCCAGGGCTGACTGTGCAGCCGTTCCCCACGCTCTGTCAGGTGACCGGGTGTTCCGATCACCCGACAGAGCAGGGGAAACCCTTTGATTGCCCTGCGGTAACGCACCGCCGCAATCAAAGGGTTAAAGCACCGGGTTGCGAAGGTTTCCTCTGCTCCCCGGTGCTTGCAGGGAATGCTCTGGGATCAGGGCTGTGTAATACAGCCCCGACCTCAACGCAGCCCGGGAGCCGCAAACTCTGGTGTTTGCAGCGACGTCTAAAGAAGAACTACCCGCACCAGCCGACGTCTAAAGTCGGCGGGCGGTCGTTAAGGAGTTAACTCTTTCAGGAAGGACTGGGGAAAAAAAGTATTTCTGCCACTGCTTTTTTGCATTTTAAATTCATGCCATATACCATAGGAGAAATATAATGTGACAACTTTATTCTATGGGACAGTATAATTATGAAAATACCATATTTATGTAGATTTTTAAATTTTTTTATTCACTTTTGTCTCAAAAATTTGTTTGCGTGTCTCAGTATTCCAACATTTTTATTTTTCTGTTGACAGATCTGTGTGGGGGCTTGGATTTTGCAGGATGAAGTTAAGTTCTTATCGGTACCATTTTGAGATATATAAGAATTTTTGATCTATTACGTTTTTGGCAAGAAAATTAGCAAAAAATTGCCCTTTTGGCATTTTTTATGCTGTTCACCATATGAGATAATGTGATAATTTTCTAGTTTGGGTCATTACGGTTGCGGCAATACCAATTATGTATACATTTTAAATATTTATTTAATTTTTCCATAAATATGGATTTTGTTAGAAAAAATGTCGATTTTTTCTTTTATTTATTATTATTATTCTTTTTTTATATTACTTGAGTTATTTTAATTTATTTATGTTTTCCTTAAACTTTTTTTATATTATTATTTTTTATGAGACTTAACTATGCAATCATTTGATGGTATATATAATACACTGCATTGCTTATGTAGAACAATATATTACACCTGTCAGTGCAAAACTGCCAGGAATCCTACTGGACCCTACCTCTGGCAAGGCCTAAAAATCATAGACAGAAATCAGACCTTGGAGCCTTCATTAGGTCCCTGGCTGCCATGTAAACCCATCAGCTCCTTGGGAACACATAGCAGGGTGCAAATGGGGTGACAGAGGGAACCTCCTCCCTTTAAAACCAGTTGGATGCAATGGTCACTCTTGACGGCAGCATCTAAAGGGTTAAACAGCTTGGACCTGAGGTCTGTCAGCTTTTTGCCATTAGGGCAAGGTTCTAGCTGTCACCAGACCCCTGAGTCCCTGCTTCATCTAGGACAGGTCACTGATGCCAGTTCATTTTTGCCCCACTGACAAAAGACGTATAATGGTAATTAAAGGGATAAACTATAGTTCCCTGTTCAGCTAGAACTCTATGAGAAAGTAGCTCACGCTCTGATTGGCCAGGATAGCCAAGCCCCCGCTAGCTCAACCAATCAGCTCTTTTCTGCATTTTTACTGTATTTTGAACTGTCCCGCCTTTGAATATGATTGGTCAATATTTCTCCATAGGTTATAATGGGTCCCTGTCGCTCCTATTCGGATTGGTCAGTACTCCTCCATAGGTTAGAATGGGCCACTGTCGCTCCTATTCTGATTGGCTGGTTTATGCCGACCAATGAGAAGAGTGTACAGAATTTGAATTACTGTATTTCCCAGCAATTCTCTATATTGCAATTCCCGATGTAGCGCCGGTCTCGGCGACAAATGCGTTGTTAGGGATTTGACTGATTTATTTTTATAGACAGTTTCAGCTCTTTTACAGATAATATTTTACACTTAATAAATATGATTTTTTTTAATCATACTCCATGCCGCACGGCGCAGAGCGCCGACATTGCATTGCGCCCATCTCTCCATAGACTACAATGGGAGAAGTAGCTCACGCTCTGATTGGCTGGGATAGCCAACCCCCCTAGTTCAACCAATCAGCTCTTTTCTGTATTTTTACTGTATTTTGAACTGTCCCGCCTTTGATTTTGATTGGTCAATAGTTCTCCATAGGTTTTAATGGTTCACTGTCGCTCCTATTCTGATTGGCTGGTTTATGCCGACCAATGAGAATAGCTTACAGAATTTGAATTACTGTATTTCCCGGCAATTTCCAATATCCTAATTCCTGATATTGCGCCGTTCTAGGTTTTTGGAAAGTGATTTTTTTTAAATTATTTTTTATTTTTGAGGTTTGAGCCCTTTTTCTGAGAATGTTTTACGCCTTTATAAAGGCGATTTTTTCACAATCATACTCCATGCCTCACGGAGCGGAGAGCCGAGATTTCTGTTGCGATCTTCTATGTTTCCTCGCATGTTCTGTTCTCGCTTCATTTCGCCTGCGCCGGAGCATTTAGACCAGAATCAACTAGGTCTGACTGTCTGAGCTGGCGAGCGCTGCAATGCGCCACACTTTGCCGACTCGCGATCGTACATGCCTCGGAGTTTGAGCGTCCCGCCCCGGAACGCCTTCACCGCGCCCACTGCACGCCCCTTCATGCGGGGCGCAGCTGAAAGTGGCAAACGCTGCGCCTAACACCGCATCCCTGCGTCCGACAGGGGATTCGGGCCGGTGAGGCGCAGGATACGCCAGAAAACAGGCGTAAAGCCCGTTCATACATGTCGCCCAAAGTCCTTACATATAACATAGAAAATGCTGCTGAAAGATGGAAATCAATTTCTATGTTGAGGACAGAAGCTTCATTGGGTCATGTACTTGATATTTAATGTACTAAAAAAAAAAAAAAAAAAAAAGGGGCCCTCACTTGGGGTCCAACAGAGAAGCTCATCCTGGCACATGTAAAGAGCAGTTCAGAACATTTAGTACCGCACTGTACTATAGAGAGGCGCTGCTAGACCACCAGTCACTGTATGTAAATCACTAATACATGAAAGAGCAGTGCAGGACATGTAAGTACTGCACTTTACTGTAGAGAGAGACGCTACTAGACCACCAATCACTACATGTACATCACTAATACATGTAAGAGCAGTACAGGACATGTAAGCCGGGCTGTGGTGTGGGAGTCGTTGCCTATTTTGCAGGAGTTGGAGTCGTTATAAAATGGACCTACTCCGACTCCCAAAATGTATAATTATTCGGTCCGGTTAGTTCAATGCAGTGCCAAGAGCAAAGAATAGATCCCGCTCCCATAGGAAACAGATTGACCAGGTTTCAGCAACATTTTTCACTTGCTTCCAATGAAGTAGAAGAGTTCAAACATTCATCAAAATAGATTTTGCCTGAGGCAATTCCTTTATACCCTGACATTGTTAGAGATGTTGCCCCAGTGGTCACCACTTTGCCACCACACCAAGTTCCTGTAGAGAGGCCGTTCTCTAGCCTGGGAATAATGAGATCAGATGTGAGGTCGTCTAGGAGGGATCTGATGGAGGCGATACTATTTCTCAGAACAAATTCATAGACTCCACAAATGTTATTCAGGACATTCTTGTTGAAAACTGTTTTTTTTCCCACTCTCTGCAGCATTTTACACATTTACAATTTTTTTGTGTTCTAAAGTTGTATCCAATAAAAATATTTTACACTGACAAGCAAAAGGGCAACAATGTTTTGAACTTGTGACTTTCAGGCTCCATATCTTACCATCCACTCTAGCTTTGAACGCGAGACTCCCATCATTTGATAGACAATCATCTTGGCGATCTCATACATAACTTTGGACCTGTAACTATTTAGCATCTGCTTAGTTCCGCAGATTTTTGTCATATAACTGCATTGTTACTGTTTTGCTCCTGGTGGTAGGACAATCTTTTCCTTCTTGTTACTACAAATTACAACATGTTCTCACATTCCCTAATAGCTCAGTGTGTTATTAGGCTGATTCCCAAGTGAAAGGTCACTGGTTCAAGAAGCCATGAAAATTTCCCAAGAAAAGAGAAACCGCATCATCCAGCTCATTGATAGCATCTATCGGCCAAGAAAATTGCCAAACTGCAAAATGTGAGGCCATGACAGCTGGAAGAATACGAAATGAAGTCCATCCATTCATTCCAAGCAGTGGAGGCGACTCGTATTCTTCATAACAGTGAGATCACAGACATCCATGAAAGCACCAAGCAACACGCATTGCACATGTCTGGAATGATGGCCCGAAAAAAGGTGAAGAAGCCTCGACTTCAATCTCATCTTAAGAAGCGTTGGCTCGAGTTTGCAAAGTACAAAAAATGGAAGATTGGAAACGGATGATTTGGAGCGATGAGATGAAAGTCAATAGACCGGGCTCTGATGGGGCAAATGGGTTTGAAAGAATCAAGGAAAAAGGAGGTTAACGGAGAGAGAAATTGAAGAACTTGTCAAGTTAAGTGGAGGAAGCCTGTGGATATGGAGTTGTTTTAAAGCTTGGATACTTGTTGGATACTTGACCAGGATCGATGGTGACCTCAATGCTGAGCTTTATGTGAGTTTCCTACAGCATGAGTTACTTCATATACTTGAGTACTATGGGTATGAAAAGGATGACATAGTGTTCCAGCAGAACAATGACCCGAAGCATACGTCAAGGTTGGAGAAGGAATGGTTCAATGACAATGAAGTAGAGTTGCTGTATTGGGCTCCACAGTCCCCCAACCCCAACCCAATTGAACACTTGTGGGTAGAGTTGAAGAAAATGCTGTATTCGTATCCAGGTCCAGTCACTAGACCAATCACTGCGCTTCACTAATAAAGTAAAATGTTCATGATAATTGGCTGGATCTTCTCATTAATCACATTTGCAGATCAGCAGTGTCTGTGATATTGTATGGTGAGTGAGGTTTTAAGATACAATGTCCCTGGAAAGACCATTGTGTGGTGAAAATATTGTATCCTGAAGCCACTGTAACTTGAGAAACCACCATGCTTGTTTTTGTGTTTATGTTATAACCTGTAGGTGTCACTATTATCAATATTTCTAGTCTATAGCAACTATTTTTGTGTCAAAGCATAGCTAGGCAGTGTTTCTGAACATGGATGATCTGATTTCTTAAAGTTACTCAAAGAAAACCAAGGTGTGTGCCTAGAAAAGAAGAAATGGGAGGAATAGCTACACAATGAATGAGGGCATATTTCTTTTTGTGAACATTGAGGTTCACAAGTTTTATGTGATCATACTACAGACAGTACAATACATAAATAGACAGCTCATCATTCATTGAAAATGAGTCTGCACAATTAAGGACTACTGTTGTTCGAAATGTGTCAGCTGTGTCTGACTGATACGGATGTCACGTTTTTAATAGAGTAAATAACATTTATAATTGGAGTAATGCTGGATCCATTTGCTGCTACAAAATTAGAGACAGGCAAGACAGTGTACAGTTTATACTGGCAATGTTGGATACTGGTCAGACTGGGAGGAACACTAGGGGCGACATATTCCATTGGGGCTGTGCCATTTTTTGGTGAATTTGCACCAAAAAACTACTGACGCCCTATTCTCTATATAAATGAACTGTAGTCCACCAAAATTAGGCGCACTATACGCCAGGCAAGACACATTTGAATGTGCATAAAATATGCTAGCAATAATATGCAATGTGCCTACATTTTGCTAGTGCCTAGATTAGGGGCATCAATTATACTATGCAAGGTATACCAGATGCTAGATTTTTGACAGGTTTAGTCATTCACTCATGCGTCTTTAAACTGCTGTGGAAGGGCCTTTTTTTCTGACATGTCGTCCTAGGTTTATATTATGTTTACATCTTTTTCAACCATAGGTCAAAGTCATACATATTTTCAATGTTAAAGGGGTTTTTCCATGAAGTAAAATTGAAGTGGGAAGCTTGCAAATGAAATAACAAACATTTTCACCATTCATCATTATTAAAAAGTCTGCACCGTTTTTGTTTTAGCTCCTCATTTAGCGATTCATTGTTTACAGCTCGTCTCCAGGGGATACGACCAGGGCTGAGAGCTCCTCAGTCCTGGTCGCACATGCTCAGACATCACTTCTCCTCTCAGGGAAATACTGAGTGTTCAAACCCCAGGTGTTGTCACTCCACTCAAGTCCTCTGTACTCCTTAGTAATTAGTTAAACAGTGCAAATAAGTAAAAAAATAATTTATAGATGATGTTTTAGTACTCTGGTCAGACTCTGAGCAAGAGTTTAATGAATTTACACAATACCTTAATATAAATAACATGAATATGCAGTTCTCTTCCATGTTTGGAGGAGATAAGGTTGAATATCTAGACGTAGAGATTCGTTTAACAACAGATAAGATAGAGACTAGAGGTTATCTCAAACCGACAGCAACTAACGCGTTACTTCATAGTGAAAGCTTCCATCCACAGCATGTTAAGACTAGTTTACCATACGGACAATTCATTAGGCTTAAACGCAATAACAGCAATCACTGCGACTTTTTGGAACAGTCGGGTGAACTTATGAATAGATTGAGATCGAGGAGTTATAGTGAAAATATTATATCCCAAGCGTTTCATAGTGCATCAGTTAAAAATAGAAAGGAGCTCTTCCATGATAGACCTAGACGGGATCAGAGCAATCGGAGTATTTTTTCCTTTGAATATAATCCATTATCAGAACAAATTAGAAATTCAATTAAGAGAAATTGGTATATATTACAGAGAGATGAACAACTCGAAGGAAAAACAAAATTACCACCTATAGTTTCATTTAGACGCAGCCAAAATTTAAGAGACAAATTAGTAAGGGGTAGATTCAAAAATGTACGAAAAACCTGGCTCAATAAAGTAATACCAGAGGGAAATTTTAAATGTAACAATTGCTCTTTTTGTAAATTTCTAGAAACTAACCCTAATTTGAGAATTGGTAAAGTAGAAACTAAAGTAAGACAATTTATTACTTGTAGATCGGATTTTGTGGTATATGTTCTGTGGTGCAGTTGTGGATTCTATTATATAGGTAAGACAATCAGACCTTTGTTTAAAAGAATTAGGGAACACCTTTACTCTTTGAAAATGGGTAAGGGAGCACTTCGGTTTGTAAAACATATGACAGAAATACATCACGGTGATACATCAGGCATCCGCTTTGCAGGAGTACAAAGGGTGTTTTCACCCAACAATGGAGTAGACCGGCATACTCGCTTGTTACAATGCGAGGCCGAGTGGATATTAAAGACGGATGCTTTAGGGAACTTAGGTCTGAACGACCGAAATGATTTGTCCTCATTTTTTGTAACTGTTAAATGTTTTTATTTGTTTGATGATTATGACAGTTAAATGGTTACAAGGTATACACATACGGTCAGGTGACCGGACATTGGGAAGTTAAAGGGCACGGATGTGCCACTCCCACCGAGGCCAGGAAGAAGCGCGGAGTTAGCGCGAAACGGCCATAGCTGTCTCTTGTTAGATGTGTCCACTTGTCAGCCCCACTTTGAATAAATTCTTGGTAACAATATGTAACTAATTCCATTTATTATACATCATAGAAACATACTTTCAATATTTAAGGAATGTTACTTGCGCTTGCTGCACGTGGACATGTGGTAGGCAGTCCAAATGAAGTAAGAAGTCTTTCAATGCATCCGCATTAGTTCAGCGTCTTGTTCGAGCACACATGTGGACAGGCGGGCAGTAAGCGCGAACGTGCCACGTTTCAGGGGACTCCTCCCCCTTTCTCAAGCACGTAACACTACCTCGTAGCCTACTATATATACAAGACATTAAACAATGATTAAAAACATATACAACAACGTTTATAAAAACACCTTGAATCCCATCGATTCGTTCATGATGGCTGGAGCCAAAGTATTAAGATCGTATATCCAGCGGGCCTCCCGTCGCAATAAACATGTTTCAAGGGTTAACCCCTCACTCCCCTTGACTTCCTCAAGTATGCACCATCGCAAGTCAGTGACATTGTGTCTTTGTTCCAGGAAATGTTTGGCTACACTACTTTCACCAAATTGTTTTTTCTTGTCTTCTTCCTCTTTTTTAGCAATGATTTTACTAGCCATTCTAATATTGGATCGGTGTTCATTGAGTCTTAATTTTACACTGCGGGCGGTCTGACCAACATAACATATGCCACAAGGGCATTTTAGCATATAAATTACCCCTTTGGTGTTACATGTGTATGCCCCTTTGATATATATTTTGTGTCCGCTAGTAGGGTGTGATATATATGGCCCTTTGATTATGGAACTGCAGTTTTGGCAATTGTGGCAGTGGAATGTGCCTTTTTTCTGATGATCCAAAAATCGTTGTTTCTTATTATCCCCTTCTGTAGTTATTTTATTGGACATTATGCGATTGCCTATGGTTTGTCCTTTACGGTATATAAACCGTGGTCTTTCTTTAAATAGTTCCCCATACTTATCATCGGCAGTTAATATATGCCAATATTTTAAAATAGTTTTTTTGATCATATCGCTATGGCCATCGTATGTATTGATGAATGCTAGTTGATTTTCCTTATTTTTGGGGTTTGACTTAGCTAATAATGCCCTACGATCTTTAGTGCCTACTTCTATAGCTACCTGCTCTACAATTTTTCTGTCATAACCTATACTGACAAATCTTTCCACTAGTATCCTACATTGTCTTAGATACAATTCATCCGTAGAACAGATTCTTCTGGCTCTGGTGAATTGGCCAATAGGGATACCTTTGAATGTAGTGGGTGCGTGGTAACTGTCCCTATGTAATACGTTGTTCCTCTCAGAAGGTTTAATGAATAAATTGGTAGTAACTCCTGTACCTGTTTTGCAAATTTCCACGTCTAAATATTGGATGGTGTCTTCCTCTATCTGGGCAGTAAATTGGATCAATGGATGTATAGTATTAAGGAAATTCACAAATTCCATTAATTTTTCTTTTGTATCATCCCATAAGAGGAAGACGTCGTCCACATAGCGGTACCATGCTTTAACATGTGTATAAAGGGGAGATTAAAAAATATGTTGTTTTTCCATGGCAGACATAAAAAGATTGGAATAACTTGGAGCTGCCGGAGACCCCATAGAAGTCCCCTGTAACTGTAAGTATATATCGTTGCCCAAAAATAAGGAAAATCAACTAGCAATCATCAGTACATATGATGGCCATAGCGATATGATAAAAAAACCTATTTTTAAATATTGGCATATATTAACTGCCGATGATAAATATGGTGAACTATTTAAAGAAAGACCACGGTTTATATACCGTAAAGGACAAACCATAGGCAATCGCATAATGTCCAATAAAATAACTACAGAAGGGGATAATAAAAAACAACGATTTTTGGATCCTCAGAAAAAAGGCACATTACCTTGCCACAATTGCCAAAACTGCAGTTCCATAATCAAAGGGCCATATATATCACACCCTACTAGCGGACACAAAATATATATCAAAGGGGCATACACACGTAACACCAAAGGGTAATTTATATGCAAAATGCCCTTGTGGCATACGTTACGTGGTCAGACCGCCCGCAGTGTAAAATATAAGACTCAATGACACCGATCCAATATTAGAATGGCTTAGTAAAATCATTGCTAAAAAGAGAAAGAAACAAGAAAAAACAATTTGGTGAAAGTAGTGTAAGCCAAACATTTCCTGGAACACAGACACATGTCACTGATTTGCGATGGTGCATACTTGAGGAAGTCAAGGGGAGTGAGGGGTTAACCCTTGAAACATGTTTATTGCGACCGGAGGCCCGCTGGAATATACGATCTAATTACTTTGGCTCCAGCCGGCATGAACGAATCGATGGGATTCAAGGTGTTTTTAATAAAAGTTGTTTGTATATGTTTTTAAATCATTGTTTAATGTCTTGTATATTATAGTAGGCTACGAGGTAGTGTTACGTGCTTGAGAAAGGGGGAGGAGTCCCCTGAAACGTCGCGTGTTCGCGCTTACTGCCCGCCTGTCCACATGTGTGCTCGAACAAGACACTGAACTAATGCGGATGCATTGAAAGACTTCTTACTTCATTTGGACTGACTACCACATGTCTACATGCAGCAAGCGCAAGTAACATTCCTAAAATAATGAAAGAATGTTTCTATGATGTATAAAAAATGGAATTAGTAACATATTGTTACCCAGCATTTATTCAAAGTGTTGCTAAGTATGGGGCCGCAGATCCCCTAGTGCAGGGTAAAGTGGTTGGGCATATATTTATTACATCCACCGGAGTGATTTCGTGGAGCACTTGTCAGCCCCTCCACGAATTTAAGTGCCGGAATAAAGCGTATTCTTTTATACAATGAGTGGTGAGTGCCGTGATTTTTTTCTACTTTCATTCCATTTAAATAAAAAAAGAAACCTCAATGAGGTCTGTGCATTGATAAAGAGAAAAACACACAGGTTTGGTTCCTGCAGGGATTTGAACCTAGGACCCTTGTGCTGTGAAGCAAAAACTTTACCTCTCAGCTACTCACAATGCTTTACATAAACAGATCTTTCTTTGACTACAGAGAGGAAAGGCCTGGTGATGTCATCCTGCTGGGTCACATGATATGCAATTCAAACAAATCACACACGCCCCCTTCTGAGCACACAGAGGAAGAGCTGGATACAGGAGGTATGAAATGAGATTGTGGCAAAACCCCTTTAAGGGAGTGTTGGATATCATTCCACTATGGAAGAAAATACATCTTACAAAAGTTCACATAGTGAGGATTATACATTTTGGCATAAATTTGGGTTAAAGGGAACCTGTCGTCACATAGGTTATGCTGCCCTGAGGACATTTACTACTCAAATGTGACAGCTTGCAGAATGTTCTGCCAGAAAGGAGCCCACTTAGCCCTGCCCACTTGCTGCTGATTCTACCTTATTGTCAATAAGCGACATGTGGGCATGGCTATCAGCAGGCAGGGCTCACACACATGCATTAAGTGGACTCATCTCTCGCAAAGCAGGCTGCAAACTCCCAGATTTAAAGGGGTTGTCTCACTAAAAGGATTGCTTTTTATGTTAAAGATCTTGCAAGAACAAGTCACTTTGCAATATGTATCCATTAACAGTGTCCTTCCTATTCCTAGATATTCCCTCTTATATGGGCTGCATCAGACCCCCAGGTCACTATAGCTACAGACCTGTTTGGTCTCTCCTGATAGATTGCCAGTGCTGGTTGCTATAGCAACAGACCTGATGTCCTCAGAAGCTCCTCACTGCAGGCCAGTAAAAGGCAATAAACACGCCCCTGAATTCAAAAATGAAACAGGACTGAGGTAAGATGAATTGATGTAGTGAGACAACCTCTTTAAAGGGAATGTGTCATCAAAAATGACTTATTGTTTAACTCACATTTTTATGTCAAACACATTATTTAAGAATTTTTGTTATTTTTTTTTTAATTTTCCATATCACTTTCAATATTTTCTTAATAATTCTTAAGTCCTGCAGTTTTCACTTTGGCCACTAAGCCTAATAACAGTCTGACACTTCCTGCTCTGTAGAGAAAGATTCTCAGTTGTCTGCTCATTATCAGCACAAAGAGGGTCAAACTGAAAGGAGACACCAGTATGAATAAATAACACAGGATCCACCAGTCACAAGAGGAGATAGTCACAGTTCACCCTTTCACCTCCCTGCCCGGTGTCTTCTTCCTAAGTCACAGAGCATGACTCTCCTATAGAAGTCAATGGGACTGAGTCAGTCTTAAGTCTCCTATGTGCATGAAGCTACTGTAAAGCATCTCTAACTGCTGTTAAAGCAGTGCAAACAAGGCCTAAGTGAAAACTGCAAGACTTAAGAATTATTGAAAAATATTGAAAGTGATATGAAAAATTAAAAAAAAAAACAACCAAAAATTCCTAAAAAATGTGTTTAGCATAAAAACAGGACTTAATCAATGACTCATTTTTTTATGACACATTCCCTTTAAATAGTAAATGCTCTGAAACTACTACAGCTTACAGAATAAGGGACTCCTGTCCAATATATGTATGAAACGTTGTGCGGTAAAACGGGGCAAGTCTGGCATCCTCAACACTTTTGTCTGCGCCAATTCTTAAGGGGTGTGTCGTGTCAGATTTATAAGATGAGACACATTTATGAATGTGTCTCGACAGAATGAGGCTAAAACAAATTTTGGAGCAGACACTTTTTTGGTGCCTCACAGTGGGACAAATTTATAAAGTGCTATGAAACACTTTCATACATACTGACAAATGCTTCACTACACCCTACTGAGAAGTAATGGAAGGAATGGAAGTTGAAAACATGAGCTTTATCACTGGGATTTATACAAATTTCCAGTTAAATACGCAGTATATAGCATGAACACAAAAGACAATAAAAAAAAAAAAACAGTGACATCTAAACGAGTCTATATTTTGAGTCATCAAGCTACTAGAGGGCTAACCTCTAGAATTTATAGACTATTGGCTAAAGAAAATCCAAAAGGGTTAGTAGGTAAGAGTAGGTTAAAATGGATTATGGAAATCTACGAGATCACACAGGTAGACTGGAATAATAGAAGATGATAAAATACATCTCACTGGATAATAATCATAGATATAACAATTGTTTCTAGTTATTGATTACATGATAGAATAAATAAGATGGGTACAGGGAATGCTGATGTAGAACAGTAATAAAATCAATAAAATACATATATATATAAAATTAGTTGCTTGGTGCACAATTATTTATGGAAATGGAAAGGTAAAGGTGGAACTTGTCAAACCTGTATATTTTATGATAAACTTTGTCTTGTTGTAGAATGGAGATGACCATGCTACCATCACATTTTAATGACATTAATCATGTAGACAATGGGTAGATCTTAACTTAAATTTCAAAGTACCTGAAGCTTCATATTATTATGCTATGTAAAAATGGCACTTTTAAACTTGGCGGCACTGGGAGCTCACTGCAGCTAAGGACTTAGGCCATGTTCACACGGCTTATTTGGGGACGTATTTCAGCCTGTAATTCGCGGCGTACTGCGCGAATTACGTGCTGAAATACGGCCCAGGCATTACGGTAATCCACAGTTCTCATAGAGAACTATGGATTACGTCTCCTCTCCCCGCTCGGCGAATCTGCTGTGGGGGGAGATAAGTGACATGTCATTTACTAGCCACCCCCCCGCTCCTGCCCCCGTCCACACGGTGTAATTGCGGGGTGTAATTACGTCCCGCAATTAAGCTGTGTGAACATGGCCTTACAATGCTCGACAGGTCGGTACAAAATATGGCCCGCGGACTGCATACGACACACTAAAGCCTTTATGGCGGCTGACAAATGGGGCATAACTTATGTAAGCCTGCCCCCAAAATGGGAGATACTGTCTGGTTTGGGGGCAGTCCGTGGGCGAGCCCGTGGTTGTTCTGCAATGCTATGCAGGTCTAGTCTAAGATATTGTCTCCTTGCAGCAGTGCTTCAGGTGTAGAACAGCTTTGTAATTTGGTATATCAGACATGTACAGAATATGAAAAAAATCCTGGAGGCATACAGTACAGTATTCTTTTATGCGCGCCCTGCTATAGTTCCGTACAACATGAAGCTGTAATATATCTGTATGTTTGAGACACTAATCTGCAATTTCCTCTTTTTAAGACAAAAACAAGTAATCAGATTGTTACTTAGGTTGATATTGTATGTTATTATTTATGAGCTGAATCCAAAGCAAATTAAAGCATACCTCCAATTAAAAAGCAACTTCTTATAAATTAACAGTACAAGCAGAAATAAAAACTTTATAATATATTTTATTAGAGAAAAACGTTCCTTCTTCTTTTATCAGCTCCATTTCTTCCACTTCCTCCTGAATTCTTATCTGTGCACTAGTCTTAAATCACTAAGGTCATGTCCCCACGGCACCAGTTTGCGGCCGGTTTTTCAGACGGTTTGTGGTTTTGCAGACTGTCTGAAAAACCAGCCGCAAACTAACACATCGGGCAGCTATGGAAAACCCGTGCAGCAGTTTTTCAAACCGCCGGCCGCCCGAAAAACATTGAACATGTTCATTCTTCCGTCCGGTTTTAGGACAGAATATGAACACGTCGATGGGAAGGGGGAGGGCTTTTCTCCGCTAATCGCGGAAAACCGACCGGTATTTGCCCTTTGCCGTGGGGATAAGCCCTAAGGGCGACATGTAGGAAGGTTGGCGCTGACAGGCCAGTTCTAAATCGCTTTAAAGAGGTTGTCTCACTCACTACAAGTATTGCTTTTTATGTTAAAGTTCTTGTAAAAACAAGTCACTTTGCAATATCTGTCCATTAACAGTATCCTACCTATCCTGAGATATCCCCTCTTGTATGGGCTGCATCAGCTCCTCAGGTTGCTATAGCTACAGACCTGTTTGATCTCTCCTGATAGGCTGCCAGCATTGGTTGCTACAGCTACAGACCTGGCTTCTACTGCAGCCTAGTAGAAGCCAGAAAACATGCCCCTGAATGCAAAATGAAACCAAGAAACAAGACTGAAGTCAGATGAATCAATGTAGTGAGAAAACCCCTTTAAGGTAGTGTAGAATGCACCAGAATGTATGAACATGTTCTTCTGCAGGTCATACATACAGGCGTATTGTAGTGCCAATATGAAAAGTCTGGCTCAGGCCGACCACCTTTAACCTGGTCTGGCTGTTCTAACTGTTACGCGCCTAGGTTTGGCGTCAAAGAATCATAAATAAATTCTATGAATGTGGTGTGACACGCCCGCAGAACGCCCCAAATCTATGGCGCACTAAAAAGTGTCACGCCGGCGCTTATCGCGCCAAAGTTTGGAGTGTGTCTGTTCATACATCTATAGAACAGGTCTACTATAGTTTTTTGATGAAAGATAACTGGCGCAGCCCTGTTCATACATGCCACCCTAAGAGATTCTGTCTTGCATAGGAGACCAAGTTCCTGTTTCAGGTAACAGTTGCCCATGGCGGTCTATGAAGAGGGGAGCGACAGGAAGTGACAGAAGGAGACTCTAAGGCTATGTTCACATGGACTAAGTTCGGCGCGCATTACGGTCTATGAGAACTATGGATTACGCCTCCTCTCCCCGGGTGTACAATACGATCGTATTGTACACCCGGGAAGATAAGTGACATGTCAATTACTTGCGGCGAATACGCACCACGAGTAATGAATGTCAATGGGGCCGGCGGGGTGCCCACATCGTGGGAGTGCGCGCCGATCAGCGCGACTCCCAAACACCTGACGTAATTGCAGGGCGTTCTGTACACCCCGCAATTACGCAGTGTGAACATAGCCTAATGTACACACAAGGAGTAGCATAGAGACAGCAGTAAGAACAGTATAGCTGTGATTGGCGCAAGATAAAATGCACCTGGGTCTAATTTATCAAAACTGTCTAATTGTAAAACTGTCTTTGTTGCAAGCAATCAGAGGTCAGCTTTTTTCCAGAGCAGAATAAGAAATAAAAAGCTGAGTTTGGTGCTGATTGGCTGCTATGGACAACAAAGAAAGTCTTATTATATAGACAGTTTTGATAATTGAGGCCATCTATGCACCATTTCTTTGTGTTCCTCTGCATCTCCTCCCCTTTTTGATGTACTTCTATAGGCAGCTGTAACCTGAATGCTCAGTGAAGCTGAGGTCCCAGAAGCTGAATTCTCTTAGTGATTTATGACCGAGTAAACAGATAAAAGTGAGAAGGAAAGGAAGCACTTTTCTCTCATAAGATATATGATTTTCTTATTTTGGCTTGTACTATGATTTATGGAAAAATGTATGCCTTAAAGGGGTTTTGCCATGAAGTAAAATTGACGTGGGAAGTTGGTAAATAAAATAATTAACATTTTCACCATTCATCATTATTAAAAATTCTGCACCATTTTTGTTTTAGCTGCTCCTTTAGGCCTCGTTCACACGGCTTATTTTGCCGCGGATTGGCGCCGTACTGCGCGCCGGATTTGTGCTGCAGTATGACGCCAATCCGTCGGAGTCATTACGGTAATCCACTGCTCTCATAGAGAACAGTGGATTCCGTCCGCCTCCCCGCTCGGCGAATCCGCCGCGGGGGGAGAAAGTGACATGCACATTATTTACGGCGCGGACGCGCCGTAAAACAATGCATTGTCTTGGGGCCGGGGAGCGGCGCCCCCGCCGCGCTCCGGCCCCGCCCCTTATTCACGGCGGATTTGTGAGCGCACAAATCCGTCGGGAATAAGCCGTGTGAACACGGCCTTAGTGATCCATTGTTTACAGCTCGTCTCCAGGGGATACGACCAGGGCTGTGAGCGCCTCAGTCCTGGTCGCACATGCTCAGACATCACCTCTCCTCCAAGGAAGCTACTGAGTGTTCAAACCCCCGGTGCTGTCATTCTATTCCCGTCCTTTGTACTCCTTAGTATTTAGTCAAACAGTGTAAATAAATTAAAAAAAGAAACCTCAATCAGGTCTGTGCATTGATAAAGAGAAATAAAATCCACAGGTTTGGTTCCTGCAGGGATTTGAACCGAGGACCCTTGTGCCTGGAGGCAAAAGTTTTACCTCTGAGCTACAATGTAGCTACTTACAACTTGATACATAAACAGACCTTTCTTTGACTAAGGAGAAGAAAGGCCTGGTGATGTCATCCTGCAGGGTCACATGATATGCAGTTCAAACAAATCACACACGCCCCCTTCTGAGCACACAGAGCTGAAGAGCTGGATGCAGGAGGTAGGAAATGAGATCGTGGCAAAACCCCTTTAAGGATAAATTGGTCAATCACTGAGGTCAATCACAGAAAAATACCCCAAAGTTGAATGTCCAGCCTCAAAATTTGTGTACCTTGTTGGTCCTCTAAGATGTAGACCCTATTGCTTTATTCTGTGTGTATGCAAACTTGTAGTCAAGTGCAGTTAAAGGGGTTTTCGTACCATAAAGATTAGCTGTTAACATGTAGGGAGAAATAATTGAAGACTTTTTCTAAATACATTGGTCTTCTGATTATACCTTGAGCATAAGAGAAATTTTATCTGCTCTGACTGCAAACAATTCCCTCAGATTACGTCCATATCTCCCTTCCTGATTAGATATAGAGCAGGGAATGGGGTCACCATGAACTGAGCTTACATTGAGCAGAGACTTTATCACTAACAAGATTAGCTTTTGTTTACAGATAAGCAATTGTTTTCACTCCTCAGAGAACTTGGAGCGTTGTTTGCGGATTATATCTCCTATAGTTATGTCTTTGTAATGTCTCAGCTAGTTATAGAGGAGCTAAATATGCTAATAACTGCTACAGAATCACCCACAGCCTGACAAAGCAAGTGAGTGAATAGCTGTTTGTGACACTGTGAAACAGTGTGGTGAGAAAACCCCTTTAAGGACATGACTATCCTAAAAAGAAGAGATTCCAGACACCTGGATTTCACTGCCACAGGAAACAGGAGTTTAGAAATCTTTGGCTTAAATATAATTGACACAGGGCGACATGTATGAATGGGGCTGCGGCAGAAGTCTGACATCTATACAGCCCGAGATCTAGCGCAACCCTGTTCGCTATATTTTAAAAGTGCCAGCACGCCAGTATCAAGGCACATTACAGAGCGTAATGTGCCTTGTATCGGGGTGCGTGCGGGAGGTGGGGCACATTAGTACCGTACGAATGGTACTACACATTTAAGAACGGGAGAACGGCAAAAATAGGCGCATTACTGCTGGAACATGTAAACCAGCCAGAATTGTGCTCTTTGCGCTAGAATGCGCCTGATTTGTGACCTGCAGTAGACCGGGTTCATAAATTCAGGCGCATTCTACACTATTGTAATGTGCATAAAAATTTACGTCTAAGCGGCAAAAATCATACATGTCGTCTAAAGTGTCCAACGTGACATCTTTTCATCTTATTCCCAGATTTAAATGCGTCGTTATTAGATGTGGTTAAAATAACAGGTGGAAATTTGCAACTTCTTATTTAGATCTGATTACAAAGCAAAGTTTCTTAACCATTTTCAGGAAACCCCAACTAGTAAGATTTAAAAAAAATAAATAAAATATGGATGACAATATGTTTTGTATTTTGCTTTGTCATCCATTACATTTCAATTTGTCAGTATAAAATACAAGAATACCACTGCGAAAACGTACCTGTCGGTTATGGTGATACAGTGAGGTAAGAGTGTACGGTAGGATTTGCAGAACAGAAAATGGGATGCCTGTCATAGCAGCTGATGCTGTTACCATTGCAATATTATGGGAAAAACAGGTTATAATTCCAGCAATAGGGAGGCAGGAAACTGCAACCAGATAGACAAATCGTGTTCCGAATGTCTTCACTAGGTAATCCATGGAGAACGAAAACAATATCGACGTCATGGACTGAAGGAAGAGGCCCAAGCTTCCCATCCGGACTCCTAGTGACAAAGGTAAAACAAAAAAATAGGTATGGAAAACACAAGATAGCATACTGACTGCTAAGGTATATTTGTATAAATAAACTGTGGCTTACCTTCATCATATCGAAGTCTAGCCGCAGTCCCTGGCTCTGCTATTGGCACACCATGGTATAGTCCTTCCCCAATGAAGTCAGTGTAAAAGAGAATAAAAGTCATGAGGGCCATCCATGACCACAGCTGCGCCATAAACAATCGCCACAGTGTTACAGGAACTCTGCAACAAAACGTCCTGAATCGTGATACCAAAGCACACATACTCCGCAGTGCTAAGGCCATGCGCCAAACCCTGTGTGGTAGAGACCCAAGCTGACATGTCCTTATGCAAGTCCATCCCTTGCCTACTGGTTCTAAACATACATCTGGCTGTCCACTAATCCGGACCTCTTCTGTAACAAACAATGTGGCGAAGATACATCCAGAAAATATAACAAGAAGGAGTGTGAAAAGGCAGTGTTCTTGGCCACCCAACTGCTGTGCCAACCAGCTGTCATGCCAGTCCACAGAAGGCAATAGGTATCCAACACATGCTCCGATTCCAACAGTTAAGGCATACACTGAGAAAGCCTTCCTGCAGGCTTCTCCTTCTGGGAACCGGTCAGAGAGCAGGGCTTCCAAGGGAGTGAAACAAACCTGTCCACAGGAGTCCAGCAGCACAATACCCAAAATTAAGAAGAATACCTCCATGCCAGCACGGTGGTGACCTGTTAAACTGGCTATATGTTTGGCAAAAAGAATGATAATGAGGCCCAGTACTACTCCAAAACATAAAAGCCAAATGAAGGGTCGTCGACGGCCAAATCTGCTGCTCCAGCGGTCACTTGCTGAACCTATTTGGTGTATAATGAAAAGACCAAGAATGGGACCGATACCTAGAAGTAGATAATGTTATTGCAGACATTAAACAAATAATTCAATACAAAAGAAACTAACAGAAAACAATACAAACCCCTCTCATATACAGGGCTGTGGAGTCGGAGTCGTGGAGTCGGTGCCTATTTTGCAGGAGTCGGAGTCGTCATAAAATGGACCGACTCCCAAAATATATAATAAGTTTGTCCAGTTAGTTCGATGCAGTGCAAAGAGCAAGAGGCATTGGGTCCGGCCAGTGCTCCTGATCCCATATCTCCAGCCTTATCACATGAGGAGTGTAATTGATGACATGGAGCAGGCAAAGCGCTGCCCCAGGGGAAAAGATTCTGCTCCCATGGCAAACAAATTTTTCGCCTGCTTTCAAAGAAGAAGAGTTTAACCATTCATCAAAACTGACTGTGGCTGATGCAATTCCTTTACACCCCGACATTGCTAGAGATGTTGCCCCTGTGGTAACCGCTTTGCGCCAAACCCAAGTTAGTGTAGAGAGGCCGTTCTCTAGCCTGGAAATAATGAGATCAGATGTGAGGTCATCTATGCAGGATCTGATGGAGGCAATACTATTTCTCAGAACAAATTCAGAGACTCCACAAATGTTCCTGCAGTTTTTTGCATATTTAAATTTTTTGTGTTCTAAAGTCATATCCAATAAATATATTTTACACTGACAAGCAAAATGATAACAATGTTTTGAACTTGTGACTTTCAGGCTCCATATCTCTCCATCCACTACAGCTTTGTACATGAGCCTACTGTAATTTTATATACAGTCATCTTACCTATCTTATACATAAATTTGACTTGCAAGTATTTAGCATCTGCTTAGTGCTGCAGATTCTTTCCTGTAACTGCATTGTTACAGTTTTGCTCCTAAAAATCAAAACGTTCATTTTTTATTATTTTGTTAGTATTTGGGAAATCCACCTTTGGTTTTCAATACTGCTTGAATCCTTTTGGGCTCTGGATCGGATTCAAGCATGTCTTGACCAAAATCTGATCCCAGGTCTCTTCTACACATTCCCAATGTTGGTGCAGACTGGACTTGGATACAAATACAGCTTTTTCTTCAGTTCTAGCCACAAGTGTTCAAAAGATCAAAACTTTGCTTGTCAGTGTCTGTTCTACCTAAATAGCTTGATTATTGTATCATAAGGTGATAAACAGCCGGATGTAAAGTTACGGTAAAGTTATCACTTAAACATGTACCATCTATGAGGGAGTCAGGAGTCGGAGTCAGAAGTCGGGAGTGGGAGGTTTGGGAAATTGAGGAGTCGGGTCTTTGGCTTGCCGACTCCACAGCCCTGCTCATATAAGAAAACTGAATCTTAAAGTGGAATTTGTACCTGCTAAACCTTAAAGGGGTTGTCTCACTAAGATTAGCTTTCAACATATAGGGAAAAGTAAATGAAGACTTTTTACAAATATATTGCTTTCTTGATGAGATAAAAGTGATTTTATCTGTGCTGAGTGCACTCAGGGTTCTCTAGGTTACCGACCTGCTTTGCCCTGCTCTCCCCTGATGTTTTTTCTTAACCAATTGTAGGGATGAAGTCATCACACAGGTCTCCACACAGAACTGCCAGCAGCTTGACAGTTTCACTGTTTTCTGATCTTACAAACAAATTAGACTAATTACTGCTGTTTACTGTAGCTCTGAAGCTTCTCTGAACTTGAGAGCAGGAAAGCTTTAACTAATGTCAGAGTAATTAGCAGACCTTTGAATAACAGATCTGATATGCTAATAACCCACAGCCTGACCAGGAAGAGACAGGATGCATGAATGAAAGCTGCTCTGGCATGGTTAGACAACCCCTTTAAGAACATCCTATGTAGACTACATATTACAAATTTAGTAGCTTCATGTTCACATACAGAACTATATAATCATAAACCAAGATAACAGAAACTTCGGAAAAAATGCATAATCCTGTTATATAAATGACCGACCAATGTAGTCAGCTGTATAATTGATGGGGTTATCAAACTTTATAAAACTGATGACTTATTCTCAGGCCATGGTATCAATATTGGACCGGTGGGGGTCTGACTTCTGGCACCCCAGCTAATCAGGTAAATCTTTAAATGAGCTTGTACTTGAAATCAATAAACTTTTAGTAGCAGTGATACAAAGTACTATGAATGTGACTAGCTGCCTAGTTAGGTATTGGGAGTAGGACCCCCACCTATATAATATTTATGGCCTATGTTGAGAAAAAAACACTAAGTTCATAGGGCTGGTCATTTGCCTTAATATTTCAAAGTAATTATTTTAGGAATCTGCATTAATTAATTTAAAATATTTTTAAGCAAAGATGTTAACGATTCTACTCAGCCATTTATGAGCAACAACATGGAATGTATTATTGCTATCAAGCACTAAGTCTTGCACGGCGTCATGCCAGGTAGTAATAACTGTTATAAATGTTGTGGCATATACACTGTAACGGGTGTCCCCGCGACACCCGCATCCCAGCAGCATCGCCTGCTGCGAGCTGCGCCATGACCCGGTCCTCGGGCTGCGGGCGCGCTCGCAGCTCTGTCCCCTGACCTCACCGTGCTCCTGTTGTGCTCCAGACCTGCGCTTCCACTGCTGGCTGGGTGCGTGCTCGCCCTCTAGGGCACGCCTGGTACTGTATCTCAATTTAAAGGGACAGCGTGCTGGTGATTGGTTTTCACCAGGCGCTGATCCTATTTAAGTCCTACCTCTTCCCCTTGATACTTGCCGAATCGATAGTGCCCTGTGCCTAGAGAGGAAGCGTTCATGAAGTACCTAGTGTTGTTCCGTGTACTGTATTCTCTGCCTCCGTCCCTTGACCACGAACCTTTGCTACCTGTCCCAACCTTCCTGCCTGTCCCCGACTACGAGCCTGCTCCACGATTTAGTACCGCGCCACATCTCGGCCGCCACAGCAAGCAAGTCACGTCAGGGGTCGAGACCTGGTAGAAATCCGCCGCAGCAAGTCCATCCCGCTTTGCTGCGGGATCTGTTGAAAACCGGACCTACTTAGACTCCGCTCCCTGGCGTGACTTACACCATCGCTTGTGGTGGTCCAGAGGATCCTCTTCTCTGGTTTGCCTTTTGGTAAGCCAAACCTGACAGTTTGATTCGGCCATGGATCCCGCCAAGGGGCCTCTTCCGAGTGTCTCCGACCTCACCACCATCGTGGCCCAGCAATCCAAGCATATTGTGCAGCAAGCGCAACAGCTTAACCAGCTGACCTCTATGATGCAGCAGCTTCTCGCCACTCAGCATCAACAGCCGGCTGCTGTGGCGGCTCCCATGGCACCAGCTACGGTAATGTCTGCCGGCTCCAAGCGCCGGTTGTCCATGCCTATGAAATTTAATGGGGACCCTAAGGCCTGCAGGGGCTTCCATCACCCAGTGCTAACTCCACGTGGAACTTATGGCTGGTCAGTTCCCGTCTGAAAGGTCTAAAGTGGCCTTTGTGGTCAGTCTGCTTTCGGGAAAAGCCCTAGCCTGGGCGACTCCACTTTGGGACCGAGGCGACCCCGTCACGGCTAATCTTGGCACTTTTCTTCAGGAGTTCCGAAATATATTCGAGGAACCCACCCGCCCATCCTCAGCGGAAACTGCGTTGATGAATCGTCAACAAGGGAATTCCTCCGTAGGGGACTACGCTGTGCAATTTCGCACTCTGGCTTCGGAATTAGCCTGGAACGAGGAAGCTTTGTGTGCCACACTCAAGAAGGGTCTCTCCTGACAGATTAAGGATGCCCTCTCCACCAGGGATCCTCCGTCTTCCTTGAGTGAGCTGATCTACCTTGCCACACGCATCGACGTACGCTTCTCTGAGAGACGGGAGGAGCTTTGTCAGGAACGTGAGCCAGGCCGATCACGCCGTCTGCCCCGTAGCACCGGTGTTCCCACGGCCTTCTTCACAGCCGGACGTTGAAGAAGCCATGCAGGTTTTCAGGGCCCACCTAACACCGCAGGAGCTCTCACGACGTCGTGAGGGGAATCTCTGTCTCTACTGCGGCAGCCCAGAACATTTCCGCAGGGGTTGTCCGCTTCACCAGCAACATCCGGGAAACGCACGCACCTAGGCTTCGTGAGAGAGGCGTCCCTAGATGTGAGCCATTCCTCTCCTCATCTCACTCTGCCGATTCAGATTACTACCAATTCCGGTATTTCGTTCCAAGTAGCCGCCTTCCTGGACTCCGGATCAGCCGGAAATTTTATGGACGCTACCCTGGTGACTAAATTTCGCCTCCCAGTGGTTCGCTTAGACCAACCCCATGTCATCTCGTCTGTCAGAGGTGAACTGCTGAGTGACACTATCTATCCACTTTCGGACAGAACCGGTGTCTTTGCAAGTGGGAGCCTTACATAAAGAGAGGATCGTGTTCTTCGTGCTACCCCGTTCATTCTTGGCCGTCCTCCTGGGGCTTCCATGGTTGCAGCATCACGCCCCTATGCTGGACTGGAAGACGGGCGAAGTTATGTGTTGGGGCCAGGACTGCCAGTCTCTCTGCTTAGTGGCACCTCGCCTGGTGCGCCCCACTACTCCACGACTATCTCCCAAGCCTCTACTGGGTCTACCGGTGCAGTATCAGGATTTCCAGGATGTTTTTTCTGAAAAACAAGCTGAGACTCTTTCTCCTCATTGTCCCTATGACTGCCCGATTGACCTACTGCCCGAGACCCAGGCGATGTCTGCCTACGTTCAAGAAAATCTACGTAAGGGCTTCCTCCGCAAATCTACCTCACCCACGGGTGCCGGTTTCTTCTTTGTGGAAAAGAAGGACGGGTTACTGCGCCCTTGCATTGATTACCGCGGCTTTCAACAAATTCTCCACTAAAAACCGGTATCCGTTACCGTTAATCACCGAACTTTTTGATCGTCTTCGGGGGGCCAGAATCTTTTCTAAATTGGATCCTGCTAAACTGTCTGCCATCCTTCAGTGGCCTCGACCTGTCGGTCTTCGGGCCATACAACATTTTTTGGGGTTCGCAAATTATTACAGGCAGTTCATTCCACACTTCTCGACTTTGGTAGCCCCTATTGTGGCCTTCACCAGGAAGCATGGTAACCCCAGACTATGGCTGCCTGCCGCCGAAGAGGCCTTCACCAAGCTAAAGGCCACCTTTGCCTCGGCACACGTTTTATCCCGTCCGGATACAGAGAACCCATTCTTCTTGGAGGTCGATGCCTCTTCCGTGGGGGCTGGAGCGGTTCTCAACCGAAAGGGCCTTAAAGGCAAGACTAGGACCTGCGGGTTCTTTTCCAAAACCTTCTGGCCCGCTGAGAGAAACTACACCATCGTGGATCGGAAGCTACTGGCCATTAAGCTTGCCTTGGAGGAATGGCGCCACCTCCTGGAGGGTGCTTGGCATCCTGTAAACATCTTCACCGATCATAAGAATCTCCTCTACTTCCAAACAGCGCAACGTCTGAACCCACGCCAAGTCAGGTGGTCGCAGTTTTTCTCTCGTTTTCATTTTGTGATCCATTTCCGACCGGCGGAGAAGAATCTCAAAGCCGATGCCCTTTCTCGTGCCTCAGATGTTAGTGGAGAAGAAGAGGCCACTCTTCGGCACATTGTACACCCTTAATGTCTGATATCCACGGCTCCCATAAACCTACAACTTGTACCCCCGGGCAAGACGTACGTGCGCCCTGCGCTCTGGAAATGGGTATTGGAATAGCCGGACATCCTGGGGTTCGGAATTCTTGTTCCGATTGCCCATTTTTACTGGTGAGCCAAAGACGTGAAAGAATTTGTGGAAGTTTGTACCACGTGTGCTCGGAATAAATCTCCTCGTCTTAAACCGGCGGGGCTGCTGCAACCCCTGCCAGTGCCTAAAAGTCCATGGGTTCACATCGCTATGGACTTTATCACCGACTTACCTCCCTCTGCCGGTAATACGGTTATTTGGGTGGTCACGGACAGATTCTCCAAAATGGTGCACTTCGTTCCTGCCAGGCCCACGTCTAGCCAACCTCTTCTTTCAACATATTTTTCGACTGCATGGACTTCCCCAACATATTGTCTCGGACCGGGAGTTCAGTTTGTCTCTAGATTTTGGTGGGCCTCTGCGCGCAGTTACAAGTCAAACTGGACTTTTCCTCTGCCTACCACCCATGATCTAATGGCCAAGTGGAGAGGGTGAATCAGGTTTTGGGTACCCATTTCGTGTTTGCTCGACACGACGATTGGTCTAGTTTGTTGCCATGGGACGAATTTTCATACAATTCCCTGGAATCAGATTCTGCCGGGCATCTCAGTGGTCTTCAGCCGACACCCTTGTCCACCCCTTCCGCTGCCCTCCGCCTCCTCCGATGTGCCTGCGGTAGACAATCTCCTCCATGACTTATTTGTCATTTGGGAGAAGACACGCCAATCTCTGCTTCAGGCCTCAGCACGCATGAAGGTTCAGGCAGACAAGAAAAGGAGACCCCCTCAGTCCTTTGCCCCGGGAAATAGGGTATGGTTGTCTGCCCGGTATGTCCGCCTCAAAATTCCCAGCTATAGGCTTGGCTCCCGGTTTCTAGGTCCCTTTGAAGTCCTGAGGTGCATCAATCCTGTGGCCTACAAACTCCGGTTCCCTCCTACTATTCACATCCCAAACTCCTTCCACGTCTCCCTGCTGAAACCGGTCATCCTTAATCGGTTCTCGCAACCTGTAGCTCCCCCGTCTCCCTGAGCTAACTCCGCCAATGTTTTTACGGTTAAGGAGATCTTGGCCATGAAGACTGTTAGGGGGAGATGTTTTTCTTGGTTGACTGGAAGGGGTTTGGGCCGGAGGAAAGGTCATGGGAGCCGGAGGACAACATCCTGGACTGCGACCTCCTGACAAGGTTTCTGCAGCCTAAAAACAGGAGGAGGCCTAATGGGGGGAGGGGTAATGTCACAGGTGTCCCCACGACCCCCGTGTCGGCTCGCAGGCACACCCGCATCCCAGCAGTGTCGCTCGCAGCTCTGTCCCCTTCCTCACCGCGCTCCTGCTGTGCTCCCGACGCGCGCTTCAACTGCTGGCTGGGTGTGCGCTTGCCTCCTAGGCGCGCGTGCGGTACTGCATCTCAATTTAAAGGGACAGCGTGCCGGTGATTGGTTTTCACCTGGCGCTGATCCTATTTAAGTCCTACCTCTTCCCCTTGATACTTACCGAATGCCCTGTGCCTAGAGAGGAAGCGTTCATGAAGTATCTAGTGTTGTTCCGTGTACCGTATTCTCTGACTCTGTCCCTTGACCACGAACCTTTGCCGCCTGTCCCGACCTTCCTGCCTGTCCCTGACTACGAGTCTGCTCCACGATTTTGTACCGCGCCACACCTCGGCCGCCACCGCAAACAAGTCACGTCAGGTGTAGCGACCCGGTAGCAATCCGCCGCAGCAAGTCCATCCCGCTTTGTGGCAGGCTCTGGTGAAAACCAGACCTACCTAGACTCCGCTACTTGGCGTGGCTTACACCATCGCTTGCGGTGGTCCAGAGGATCCACTTCTCTGGTTTGCCTTTTGGTAAGCCAAACCTGACATACACCTACAGATCACTCTTCTAATCACAACAATTTTCTCCACTGGCACAATTGGGCAATCAATGTTAGTCTTTTGGAAACTAGTAAAGCGTGGTGACAAACAGCCAGTAAATAGGATTTAAACAGGACTTAAGGTGTCCTGCAATGCTGTTTGATAATACTTGTAAGATCTGTAGTTACACTATATTGGTGTTAAGTAGCTTTCAAATACAAAAAAATAAAACTAGGAAATGGCTTTAGGAGATTTCTACCAGCTTCACACAAAAGGGTTGTTCCAAAGAGCGCTTTTCAGTTACTTATGAACCAACCCTGTTACTTGCAGCCATCCTCTTCATTCATTTCTATGAGAGTTTTGATTTATAGCTGAGTGAGTTTGCGTGGCTATATTTGGAGCTTCCATAGAAATGAATGGGGAGGATGGCCACAAGTGCCACCTTCCTCATTCTGTAACACCATCTGCTCATAGCTATCTCGAGCCAATCTGAACCGCTAAATAGCGCTTGTGTGAACACCCCACAAGTAGTCAGAGGTAAATAAACAATAATCTTACTAAACACATTCCTGGTCCGATTTTGTTTTATTTCAAAGATACAGCAGGTTATCTATCCTGATTGTTTACATATGGTTTCTTAGATTGCCAACCAGCTCTCTGCTCTAGCAGGTATGTCTTATCAGTAGGAGGGGGTGAAGTGGCTAGAGCACAGGGGTGGTTGATACCCTAAAAACTATATGTAAATACGCAGGATAGATAACCTGCTGTACATCTGAAATAAAGCAAAATCGGACTTTAAATGTATTTGGCAAGAATATTTATTAACCTTTGCCTACATGTTTAAAGCTTATCAGTGGCATTGAAATATCTCTTTCATGAATGGCGATTTTTTTCAAGGGTTATGCACTTCCATGTTATTAGTCAGGAACCTTTGATATAATCCAATGTGAACACACTGAATGGATTTTTCAATTTAGGACGTAAAACTAAAGTCTAACATACTCTCAAAACTGGGAAAACTGGGAAGTTTAGGAGTGTTTCTAGTAATTTGCTGATATCCAGAACTTTGTGAAGACAACTTAGAATTATGAAATGGCGCTGTATAATTTTTTCTATATTTGCCAGTTTTGTATATTTACCTACCTAGTACCATGGTCATAAATTTTTCCTCCACTCCAGCCTCAAGAAGCAAAGGTGGAACAAAGGTGACACCTGCTGCTAGACAAACCTCAAGGCCACATGTCAGAAAATTAACCAGTAGGAGCTGTAAATTGGGGCTTTGAAGATATCCGTTGGTCCCCACTTTCTGCATTGTGAAAGCTGTGGTTTCCACACCTTGATTATTCTATGAGCCACTTATCAACATAGGGTGCAATCTAGGACTTCCACTCTGACTGAGAGGACAGAAGCCCATCTCTTCTGAAATAATCCAGGTAATAGGAGTCTGTTCTTTCTCTTCTGCTTCCACAGTTTATGGTCTTTAGTGATGAACTTGAGCATTGGAACATGTCACTATTCCCTGTGAAAGAGAAATGAAAAGTCAGTACACAATACACAAAGAATGTATTTGTGGCTTTACTAATCCATTCAGTTCTATATGTCTTATCCATTTATGCCCATACATCTAGAGCTGTACAAGGCCATGTTTCTGTTTATACAACTAAAGGGTTATCCTAGCACCAACCACTGTAACCAATAAGGAGCCCTCACGTGCTACTACTGGCATCATGGCTCCTATCAGTATGGCACGTGACCATAGAGGCCACTGATGGTTATAGTGATCATGTGCTAGCCACTAGCCAATAAAGAATCAAGTGCCTGCTGGAGCTTCTATGCTGGATAGCTGGGCAATTGGAATGGTGATTATAGTTTGATGCCCTTTTTAACACATTTGCTGAGCCTTTATTTTTTATGGTGTATAACCCCTTTAAATATCAATTCAATTAGGTGTATCACTTGGTTTACCTTTTCTTAGGGGCTAAAGTAGTTTTCTGTTACTATAGGTATCTACACTCACCGGCCACTTTATTAGGTACACCTGTCCAACTGCTCGTTAACACTTAATTTCTAATCAGCCAATCACATGGCGGCAACTCAGTGCATTTAGGCATGTAGACATGGTCAAGACAATCTCCTGCAGTTCAAACCTAGCATCAGTATGGGGAAGAAAGGTGATTTGAGTGCCTTTGAACGTGGCATGGTTGTTGGTGCCAGAAGGGCTGGTCTGAGTATTTCAGAAACTGCTGATCTCCTGGGATTTTCACGCACAACCATCTCTAGGGTTTACAGAGAATGGTCCGAAAAAGAAAAAACATCCAGTGAGCGGCAGTCCTGTGGGCGGAAATGCCTTGTTGATGCCAGAGGTCAAAGGAGAATGGGCAGACTGGTTCGAGCTGATAGAAAGGCAACAGTGACTCAAATAGCCACCCGTTACAACCAAGGTAGGCAGAAGAGCATCTCTGAACGCACAGTACGGTGAACTTTGAGGCAGATGGGCTACAGCAGCAGAAGACCACACCGGGTGCCACTCCTTTTAGCTAAGAACAGGAAACTGAGGCTCCAATTTGCCCAAGCTCATCGAAATTGGACAGTAGAAGATTGAAAAACGTTGCCTGGTCTGATGAGTCTCGATTTCTGCTGCGACATTCGGATAGTAAAGGGGCAGAATTTGGCGTCAACAACATGAAAGCATGGATCCATCCTGCCTTGTATCAACGGTTCAGGCTGGTGGTGGTGGTGTCATGGTGTGGGGAATATTTTCTTGGCACTCCTTTGGGCCCCTTGGTACCAATTGAGCATCGTTGCAACACCTTGTTGAATCTATGCCACGAAGAATTGAGGCAGTTCTGAAGGCAAAAGGGGGTCCAACCCGTTACTAGCATGGTGTACCTAATAAAGTGGCCGGTGAGTGTATATTCCAGGTGTACAACATATAAACTGGTAAACTATGAGCTGCAGGAGAGATAACATCAAATTAGAAAATGAGTATATAATATTCTATAGACCGTCACTAGAATGGAGCAAGCATAGTTTGCATATAGGTGGGAACAGGTATCTCTTTGCTATTTCATTTACATAACACATTAAGGGCCCTATGTATGAAAACGGTCTAGCAGTAAGACTGTCTTTGTTACCCACAGCAATTAGAGCTTAGCTTTAATGTCATATAGTGCTCTTGGAAAATAAAAGCTGAACTGTGATTGGCTGCTATGGGCAATATAGATAGTCTTAGGGTATGTTCACATGGAGTAATGCAGTACATAATTCTAAAACGCTCTCACTTTCCCCGGCACAGTACGCGTTGGGGAAAATGGCAGGTAATCATAGTTCTCAATGAGTGCTGTGATTTTATTGTATTTATGGGATGTACTTTGGGCGTATTGCAGCACAATTACACCCTGAAATACGGACCGCAAATACACCGTGTGATCATACCCTTACTGCTACACAGTTTCCATGCCTTAAGCCCTAAGTGCTTTTTATTTATCTTTTTTCTGGTGTATAACAAAAAACATGTATGAATAAGAACAAGTACAATGGTCCTTTAACATACAATATTCATTGGTTCTGTGATGACCATTGTATGTTGAAATCATAACTCTATGGAAAATTAGTCATTTATTTCGAAGCCCAAAAAATGTGACTGCAAAATGAAGATTAAAGAAAGTAAAGAAGATAAATACAGATAAAGCAAGTCCTTAAAAATAACATAACAGAAAGCTCATGGAAGCTGGAAATCACTTTTTATGTTGAGGATAGGAGTTTTTTTTTGGAAGGGGGGGGGGGTTCATGTTCTTTATACACAACATAGCAGAAAAAAAGAAAATAGGGTCACCCTCCCCGGGTGCCCAAAGAGGCCGCTCATACTGGCACATATAAAGAGCAGTACAGAACCTGTACGAGCACACTGTACTGTACTGTATAGAGGCGCTATCAGACCGCCAATCACTGCATGCACTTCACTAAAACAGATGGTTTACAGTAAAGTGTTCCTGATAATTGGTTGAATCTTCTAATCACATATGCAGATCTGAAGTCTGTGACATTGTATGTTGAGTGTGGTTTCAAGATACAGTGTCCCAAGAAAGACTATTGTATGGTCAAAATATTGTATCCTGAGGCCATTGTAACTTGAGATGCCATAGTACAAGTCGATTTTACATTGCAAAACAAGTGATAAAACTGGTCACCAATAAAGGCAAACAACCAAAGACAAAGATTTAAAAGTTTAAAAAAGCAGATATCAAGAGATGATAGAATCTGAAGCAAAAACCTAATCACAAAGTCGATAAAAAGATGGCTATCTAAGATCTTTAAAAAGAAATAATCAAACAATAGACAAGACACAATAGGGAGCAGGGGTTAATGATGGCAATTCCACTATGAAGTTAGGGGATCAGATAGTTATCCCAAAAGCCGTTTATTTCTTACATTGTCATAACAGGAAACATCTCAATGACTCACATAGTCACAAAAATTCCTATGTCATAAAGGCAAACCTACTTTCCATTATATGAGGTAGAGCGTAGCATTGCCATCAAGGAAGTAAAATCTTGAGAAACCAGATAGACCAGAAACTCCTGCATGGGTAATGGAATCTTGTAACACAGACAATTCTTAAGAAAAATGAATTTTTACTAAGATTTCCGGTGAAATTTTTTTTCCACAAAATATTTAGTTCCGTTTTGTTCCGTCTATCCCCTCACCTGATCTCTCTATACATTCTCACCGGTCATGCAAGTCCGCGGTCTTGGGATAACCTTTGACTTCTCCCTATTCTTCAAACCATACATCCAAGCCCTTACCTCTGCCTGCCGCCTCCACCTGAAAAATATCTCTTGTATCCGCTCATTTCTTAACTCTGATAAAAACAAAAATGCTGGTCAATGCCCTTCTCAACTCCCACCTTCACTACAGCAACATCCTTCTCTGCGCCCCTCCCATCTAGCGCTCTTGTTCTTCTTCAAATCATCCTCAACTCTGCTGACTGTCTTATCCACCTGTCCCATTGCTCCTCCTCTGCTTCTGCCATACACCTCTTAAAACATCTCGAAGATTTAGATACCTCCCATCACACAATCTCCTCTCTTCAAAGGACCTTTTTTTTCTGCTCTCCTCTTTTCAGGTCCTTATACAACCAAGACTTCTCTTGCGCTTCCCCCATACTCTGGAACTCACTGCCCCAACACATGAGACTCTCAGCCACCCTTACTAGCTTCAAAAGCAACCTAAAAACCCATCTCTTCAGGAGGATTGCCTTCAAAATACAACAACTCCATTGCCACTGCTCCACCCCACAAACATGTCTGCCCCTAGCCTTCTGTCTCTTTCCTTCTCCCTTGTAGATTGTAAGCCTTAACACGCCCACCAAACACCATGGCTTCCGTGAGACTTTCAAATTTATAGTACCCCTGACAGGCAGTCTTCTATTAAAAAATAGAAAATATTATGCATACATCAAGGAAACCTTGACTCTAGGTTATATTTTTGACAAGATGAAAAATAGGACAGATCCATTTTGATGAGTTTTGCAACATATCCTGATGGATCTTGTTAAATCCCATGGCTTCAACCACCCATAACATTAGCGTGAACAAATCCCAAAGATAGGGCCAATCTTTCAATTAGTTTTATTCATCTAAAGCAGAGCATACTGTATAATATTTAGGGCCACATGTATGAAAACTGTCTAGGTCTAAGACTTTCTTTGTTGCCCATAGCAACCAATCAGAACGGCCCTTTCATTTCATATAGTGCTCTGAAAAAAGGCAAGGTAGCTACGAGTGGTTGCTATGGGCAACAAAGAAAGTCTTAGACCTAGACACTTTTCCTACATGTCCCCCTTAAAGTACAATTAGAATATGAATTGTTAATGTTTTTACATTTCTGATGCATGGCTGTCTTAACAGCCTTAAAAGGGTTCTCTTATCTGTTTCACAGTCAGCTTCAAGCTCATACTTCCTGGTTAAGTTGTGGGCGGTTCTACAGCTGTGACTCACATTTTAGCTCTGCTATTCCTAGCTGAACCTGTTAGGCTTTAAACAGCAGTGAATAAGGCTACAGAGCTCTAAAGAGTTAAAGTTTGTCAACTAGAAGCATAAACTTCTGTGCTGCTAATAAGACACAGCAGAGAGTGACATCACCATCCTGGCCAAGGCTCTAGAGCTTGTTAGAGCAAAGATAGGTGGCTGGCAACGTACACAAGCAGGAGAAAAGAATTGCTCTGAAGTGATGTAAAATCTGAGCAGCAATATATTTGATCATAGTCTTTATTTACCTATGCCTACATGTTTAAAGATAATCAACAAGATGGGAATGCCCCTCTAACGGCCCCTGGGCACAGCAGTGCTATAGGCCCTGCATAACCACATCACATCTCCCCATGGCCCCGCCTTTAAACACCCAATCACATGAAATTATACCAGGCGTGCCTTTAAACACCCAATCACATGACATTACACCAGGCCATGCCTTTTAACTCCCAATCACATGACATTGCACCAGGCCATGCCTTTAAACACCCAATCACATGACATTGCACCAGGCCATGCCCCCAACCCTGCCCAACCACACCCAATTATGCTATGCTTCCCTCAGCAGACCAGTGACGAAAAAACAGTGGCAGTGCTGTGTCTATATAGATGTATTTCTCTAAAATAATATTAAAGTAAATACATATAAATACTTATTAGACAATTTTTGTATACAGCGTGAAATTTCAGCAAGGAAACAACCCAGACTACCCAAAGCAGATTTTTGCCTATTATACTTCATTACTATCAGTGAACGACAATGCTTATTTTACATGGGGTATAGTGTAAATCACCTTACAGTCGGATTGGATGTTAATTCTGGATGCAGAATCCGCACCCAGAATCAGCGTCCAAATCCACTGAGTGAATATACCCACTTTGTGTTATCTGTTCTTTCAACACAAACAGAAACATTGAAAAAGTTTACATAACTTTTTGTGCCATGGTCCGTTATCTGTACTAAGCCTGTAGGTAGACAAAGCCCCAAGTGGGTAGTCAGGTATGTGGGCCCCCAAGTAGGTAGGTTTGGCCACCATCCTTGAAAGTGGCCCCTTTAATTGGAACAGAAAAAATAAAGCTCACCTCTCACAGCCTAAAGCAGCCTGAAGTCTACAAGAGTAATTAATGGGGTAGGGAGTCAATAGCATCCTGAGGATTTTTGGGACATACCTCCAATCACCCAGGGCTCCTATGTTCCTGGAGCCCCTGGGCAAGTGTTTAATAAGCCCACTGGATAAGTCTAGTTAATTTGACAAGAATAACTGATTGATGCCCATATATAAGTTTTACAGCAGTCATTTTAATATTAGAAACCACCACTTTGAGTAAAAAATATTTAAATAATTATTGTTATTGTGAGGTGACATGATGTTGGTTTCTCCGCTTCATAGATTTCTACAGTCTAAAAGGTTATAGAAATAACAATAATCAGTGATTTTTGGCATACATTTGTTCTATCGGTCAGGAAATTTGCTTAACCCCCAAAGGATGCGGCCTATTCTCCCACCCACAAGGAGAGGAATTCTCTTGATCTGGGATTCTGTAACCGTTCCTCAATCTCTAACTTTAATAATTCTCCTTATACTCTCTCTGATCACAACCTTATCTCCTTCACTATTAATAATTCTCACCCATCTCCAGACACACCTGCCCGTCACCCATTCAGAAACATCCGCTCCATTAACACCCAGGAACTCATAGACACCATACAGTCCTCACTGTCCCCAATCTCCTCCCTCTTCTGCCCTGACCTGGCTGTCAAACATTACAATGAAACTCTGTCTACAACCCTGGACATATTGGCACCACTCACACACCGCACCACCAGAGTCAGACGCCGGCAGCCTTGGCACACGCCTCAGACTCGCCATCTGCAGCGCTGTTCCAGGTGTGCTGAGCGTCTGTGGAGAAAGTCAAAGCTACCTGCAGACTTTCTCCACTATAAATTCATGCTCAGGACTTACCACGCTGCCCTTCACTGCGCCAAACAAAAATATTTCACCTCCCTCATCTCAACCTTACACAGCCACCCTAAACACCTGTTTGACACCATTCACTCACTTCTCAGGCCTACAGCTCATGCCCCAGTTACTGACCTCTGTGCTGAAGACCTGGCCACTCATTTCAAAGAGAAAATTGACAGAATCCGGCAAAACATCTCATCTCAAACCCCAAGCAGTACCAATCTGGTCCCTCCCCACACATCCCCCAGCTTACTCTCAGCTCTTGACCCAACGACAGAAGAAGTGTCCAGCCTTCTCTTGTCTGCTCGCCCCACCACCTGCTCTAGTGACCCCATTCCCTCCCACCTTGTCCAGTCCATTTCTCCAGCTGTCTCAAACCCCAAGCAGTACCAATCTGGTCCCTCCCCACACATCCCCCAGCTTACTCTCAGCTCTTGACCCAACGACAGAAGAAGAAGTGTCCAGCCTTCTCTTGTCTGCTCGCCCCACCACCTGCTCTAGTGACCCCATTCCCTCCCACTTTGTCCAGTCCATTTCTCCATAACTACAATCTGTAACCTCTCTCTCTCCACTGGGATTTTTCAATCTTCCTTTAAACACGCTGTTATTACTCCTTTACTGAAAAGCCCTCTCTGGACCCGTCGTGCACTGCCAACTACCGACCAGTCTCTAACCTGCCCTTCATCTCTAAACTCCTGGAACGCTTGGTCTACTCTCGCCTAATCCGCTATCTCTCTGCTAACTCTCTTCTCGATCCTCTACAATCCGGTTTCCGCATCCTACACTCCATGGAAACTGCTCTAACTAAAGTCTCCAATGATCTCCTCACTGCCAAATCTCAGGGCAACTACTCGTTGTTGCTTCTTCTGGATCTCTGCAGCGTTTGACACTGTGGATCACCATCTTCTCCTCAGCATGCTCAGCACCATTGGCCTCCAGGACACAGCTCTCGCTTGGTTCTCATCCTACCTCTCTGACCGCTCCTTCAGTGTCTCATTTGCAGGATCTACCTCCTCTCCTCTTCCTCTTGCTGTCGGGGTTCCTCAGGGATCCGTTCTCGGTCCTCTCCTTTTTTCTATCTACACAGCCCCCATTGGACAAACAATCAGCAGATTTGGCTTCCAGTACCATCTCTATGCGGATGACACTCAACTATACACCTCCTCCCGGGACATCACTCCCGCTCTGCTACAAAACACCAGTGACTGTCTGTCCACTGTCTCTGACATCATGTCCTCTCTCTATCTGAAACTAAACCTCACTAAAACTGAACTTCTAGTCATCCCACCATCTACTAACCGACCTTACCCTGCCATTTCTGTCTCAGTGTGTGGCACCACCATAACTCCGAGGCAGCAGGCCAGCTGTCTGGGGATTATACTAGATTCTGATCTGTCCTTCACCCCCTATATCCAGGCCCCTGCCCGCTCCTGTCACCTGCACCTCAAGAACATCTCCAGAATCCGTCCTTTTCTCACTGTGAAAACAACTCAAACTCTCATTGTTGCTCTTATTCATTCTCGTCTTGACTACTGTAACTCCTTGCTTATCGGTCTCCCTCTGTGCAAACTCTCCCCTCTCCAATCTGTCCTGAATGCAGCAGCCAGGCTTGTCTTTCTTTCCAGGCGCTACACTGATGCCTCTACCCTGTGTTAGTCAGTGCTGTGGTTGCCAATTCGGTACAGGATACAATATAAACTCATCACACTCACCCATAAAGCTCTCCACAGCGCTGCAACTCCCTACATCTCCTCCCTCATCTCTGTCTACCACCCTACCCACTCTCTCCGCTCTGCTGATGATATCAGATTACATTCCTCAATCAACCGAACCTCCCATGCACGTCTTCAAGACTTCACACGTGCGGCATCAGTTCTCTGGAACATGCTACCGCGGGCGATCAGGCATACTCAGAACTCTCATAGCTTTAAGAGGGCCCTGAGAACACATCTTCTCACTCTGGCCTACCAGAATTCCTAATGGCTCACCCCCCCCCCCCCCTCCCCACTTTCACTCCCTCGCGCACTCATTTTCAGCACTAATCTGTATATAGATGTACTGTCTGGGTGGCAGGTCCATCTGAATTCTACATAAAACCACCCCATATTTATGTCACATGGCTGGACCTTTGTAAATCTAGCACTTCTTACCCTTCGTCTCTCCCGTACACCCTAATAGATTTTAAGCTCTTGTGAGCAGGGCCCTCTCACCTTGTGTCTCATCTGTAAGTAGCTTTTCATTGTGCAATGTATGTTTTTCCTGTCTGCACCTACTCCCGTCAAATTGTAAAGTGCTGCGGAATATGTTGGCACTATATAAATAAAGATTATTATTATTTATTATGGTAATTTTTTCATCCTAACATTTGGGTGATTTTTCCTTTTCAGGAAGTTTCTGGCCTAAATCCTTATTCATACTTCAAGTTCTTTGAAGGGACAGATTTGACTGAATGGAAGCTACCTCCAATGAGTAGCACTAGAGAGCTCTATATCTAATTTACATGTTCTATTATCCCCAGGAGCATTGCATGGCCTATAAGTCTTCCTGTGCCTTAAAGGGGCTGTCTCACTACAAGAATTGCTTTTTATGTTAAAGATCTTGCAAAAACAAGTCACTTTGCAATATATATCCATTAACAGTATCCTACCAATTCCTAAATATTCCCTCTTGTATGGGCTGCATCAGCTCCTCAGGTCGCTATAGCTACCTACCTGTTCGATCTCTCATGATAGGCTGCCAGCACTGGTTGCTATAGCTAGCTACAGACCTGGCTTCTACTGCAGCCTAGTAGGAGCCAGTAAACACGCCCCTGGATTCAAAATGAAACCAAGAAAACAGCGCTGAGGTAAGATGAATCAATGTAGTGAGACAACCCCTTTAAGGTGATCTCTACAAGGAGAAACAATTCTCCACAGCAGGCATCCTCAAACTGCGGCCCTCCAGCTGTTGGGAAACTACAACTCCCATCATTCCCACTGTTATAGGATATATAAATGCATGATGGGAGTTGTAGTTTCCCAACAGCTGGAGGGCCGCAGTTTGAGGATGCCTGCTCCACAGGAACTTGGAATACTAAGAATAGGACCTCAACATGTTTTCTCATTCTATTCATAAACTGAAAGAGGAATTTAAAGACTTTTTTTCACATTCACTCACATTTAAATATTGTATGGCCAACACATAGGTTTGAAAACAACAGTGGAAAAAAAATCTTTCTGAATTACTTGGATTTCATATTTTTGAACTAGTTGAGGAACCTTATCCCCAGGTGTCTCCTTTAGTTGTGAAGGTAAATAGTGTGGAGTCAGCACCAAAAATATTAACAGTTCTGTTTTTTCTATCCAGTTGATTAAAGTGATAGAACATGGTGTCCTTCTCTGACCTGCTGTGAACTTAACTTACCCATAGTACAAGTAAGAACTGAGTTCACTTCCAAATGTGACAGACAAGAGCACCATTAGGTATGTTTATATCACCTAGAAATACAAATCTGAAATTGTAACTTTTTGGTGCTGGATCCACACTGTTTGCCTCCGCTGTTTACAGTATACTATGGTCAGACAGGTTTTCCATTCACCAGTATACAAATTGGAGCCTGGCCTCAGATTGCTTACAACAAAAATGGATAAATGGTGCGTCTATCTTTTTGTTACATATCAATGTCTCTTTTAGTTGTTGTACCAAAAGAAAAACTAAGGGCGACATGTTCCAAAATACGCCAGTTTGAATATGGCATAAAGTATCGTACACTCAAAATGTATTTCCTAATTTGCTGCGCTTGTTTTGTAAAGTGGTTGTATTTGCGTCTGTCGGAATGTTTTAGGCGTTGCACCTTTTTCGGCGAGTGTGTTGCTTAGGGCGCCTGTTTGTCCGTTCCGGCTTGTATACTTCAAAATTAGGCGCATTCGTTAGTTCGACGCATTTGTTAACGGCGCGTAGGTTTGTTATGGAGCGCATGTTGTCTTTGCGGCGCATGTATGGATTGGGGCGCATGCTTGTGCGCCCTTTCTGGCTCCGAATTTTTGTCATAATTGCTTTTGGGGCGCATTCGAAAATTAGGTGCATTTGGCATTTGAGCAGAGTTGGGAGCAACATTCAACATCAGAGTGCACACAGTAGGCGCACGATCTACAACTTCAACCAGCAGCCAGAAATAAGTACAGGACGGCGTTCTGCACTGAACCCCGGAGCAATAAATAAAAAGGGGCGCATTTGCACAGCGCCAGATAATATATTCACATTATCGCACACATCACTGTGCAGAACTTGTCATCCACAAATGACGAAAGTTCGGACAATGCAAATCTGACGCCACCAGCTGGCAAAAAAGGCGCACACTCACGCACGACAAAATGCTGTGATGCGCCTAAAATCACACATAGAAAACAGCCGACAGTGTAAGCCCCATACAAATGTGGCGCACATGTACGGCTAAAAAAGGCGCATACAGCCACACAAAAGATGGCGTACAATGCGCCGACAACCCCGTACACTTGGAATACACTACAAAATCGGGAGACACATACGCCAAAAAACCAACGTTGGCGTGTTGGGACATGTCACCCTAAGATTCAGGTCTATGTGAGTAATAGATGTGTTAATCAAGCTGTGCTCAGTGAATGGCATTCAATACCCTCAACTGAAGATGTTGCGCATGGTGAATGGGGCAAAAGTTTTCAGTAATTTAGATTTAAAACGGGACAATCATCAAACTGAATGGAGTCCAGCCTCTGGGGTCCTTACAAAGTTAGTAATCATTATTTGCACATTCTTTCCAGCTTCAAGCAACTGATATTTTTAGTATCCTCAGCAGGGGCGTTGCTAGGGTCCCAAAACATTCGGAGCCCGGGCCCTCTGTGTTACATTTTGCTCAGTAGGGCTGGGTTCACACGGCATTTTTCGCGCCTCATTGTGAACTGAAGGTTTTACAGAGAAAAACCTTCTGTTCCTGTCACTAATTTTCTGCATATTCCACATAGCTCCTGTCCATCACCTCAGCAGTCACTGCACAATGAAAATCAGAGCTGACAAATTTACTTTTTCAAAACCGCTCACCTCCATATGACAATACCCCTAAACAGTCACCAAAACATACACCTACACATGGAGCAAATATACCAGACAAATGATTGTTACTAAAAACACTCCTACAAAACCAAGACCCGAAACTATTACTACTTAAAGATCAAATAATCCTGCCAGACCCTGACCAAACGCAACCCCCACATGTTACTATCAGCTGTACACAGGCTCTACAGACATATACCACTGCCATACAGGGACCATATAGTGGTAGATACTAGTTGTCTGTAAGCTCTGCAGAAATATAAGTGATTACACTGCAGTTACATTTAGTGACTCACTGGAGACTTCTTTTCTGATCAGCATCATTCACTTTCCCTTTTCTTCTCCATCCGGTTCACACCTTCATGCTGATTTCTCCCGGCCAATACTCGTCCCTGCCGATTTGGACACAAATATCTTAGAATCCTCACATTTCCAGCAACTCCTTACTTATAGGTATATAAGTCCCTCAGGTAGGTGTATAGGTCCCCTGAATTAGGCAGGTATATAAATATAGGGTCACTTAGGCAGGTATATAGATATAGGGTCAATGTCAGGCAGGTATATAGATATAGGGTCACTCTCAGGCAGGTATATTAATATAGGGTCACCTAGGCAGGTATATAGATATAGAGTCACTATCAGGCAGGTATATAGATATAGGGTCACTCAGGCAGGTATATAGATATAGGGTTACTCTCTGGCAGTATATATAGATATAGGGAACTCTCAGGCAGTATATATATATATATATATATATATATATATATATATATATATATAGGGTCACTCTCAGGCAGTATTATATATATATATAGGGTCACTCTCAGGTAGGTATATATAGGGGCACGGAGGCAGGTATATAGGGGGCGCAGGCAGGTATATAGGGGCGCAGGCAGGTATATAGGGGCGCAGGCAGGTATATAGCTAGAGGCTCAGGCAGTATATAGGGACACTGAGGCAGGTATATAGGGGCTCAGGCAGGTATATAGGGGCTCAGGCAGTATATTGGGGCTCAGGCAGGTAAACGCTATTAAAAATAACAACATTAATACTCACCTTAACTCCCCCGGCGAGCGCGCTCTGTCCTCTTCAGTCCTGTGCTCCTCGGGCGCACAGCCTATGACAGCTGTGCGCCCGAGGACAGGCTGAGGCGTAATGAGGTAATTACATTGCGCCGCTGCCAGCTGAGCAGCCCGGGGACGTGGCGGGTCCTCAGCGCTAAGAGGACCTGTGCCTGGTCCGACACTGTCTGCGCGGCAGGGAGCGCTCGCTCTCTACTCCGCAGAAGCCGTCAGCTGTATGTGCGTGCAGCGGACGCACATGCAGCTGAAGGGCCAGTCGGTGCTCCAAACCCACGGCAGCGGCCTGGAGCCCGGGAGGTTCGGAGCACAGGGGGTTTTATTCGAGGCCTGAGCCCCGAATGAAACAGCCTAGCGACGGCCCTGATCCTCAGCACCTGAGGCCTATGAACCTACTACTCAACTACAGACAGTACATAGCTATGAAGGCCCAATAAGTCAATTGGTATTACTGAAAAACCGCTTTGTGTCCGGCACATAAAGCATATACCAACTGGAAATTGTAGTCCAAAAGAGACTCTGCTGTATAGATTCCTTAGGCCCAAACACGGTATATATCTTCTCAAGGTATCACTACCGATATCTGCGATGAAGACAGGAAAAGTGATGGGTTCTAATATATGCAAGAAGATATTAAAGAAGACAGAAGTCAACAGGAAGAAAAACGTAACTCGCAGAAAATATTAGGTAGAAAAAAAAGTCTCCAGTTAATATAGGAAAACGAGAAGAAGAGAAGAGCATGGAGTAACATTTGGAATCAGGGGATTGCTTTCAATCCTTATCTTCATTTACTAGAAGCCTGTTGGATTTAGGTTGGTTGAAAACAACTCATCACTGTTCAGCCCTCATAGTATTTCATACTTTAGAAATAGTGCAAAAAGCAGTGGTTTGGCCCAGATCCCTATTTTAAAGGAAATGTGCCAGCGTGTAATATCCTCTCTGAGGCTAGCTTGTAGTTCGCTAGGAGGTGACCTTGGAGAATGCCTGCACACTTCTCTCTGTTCCATATATGATCGGGTATATTTAAAACCCCTACAGAAATGAATGGGGAGGGCTGCGCAAGCGTGACCATCTCCCCAATCTATGAGAGGGAAGATCTCTCCTTAGGGAGAGCGCCTATATAGGTGTGTGTAATTGAAATTCCCCTTTTTGAAAACCCACAAAGCATCTGCATATCAAAGGCATTTGGGAAAGGAGCTGAGAAACTCAAGCGCCCTTATTTGATGTAACAAATCTCAATTTGCTTTTGCCCAGGATCTTTGGAAAGCAAGAAGGGATATTTACCAACCCAGCATCACCCATCGTATACAGCCTTTTTCGGGGTTTTGCCCCCTCAGTACAGGCAGAGGATCAGCTTGGCTGAGGGGGAAGCAATGGTACCAAAAGGGAAGTTTCCTCAGAGCGTTTGTTTCTGAGGCAGCTCCTAGTGGCTAGGTGGATTTAGAAAAGATATTATGAGATGGTACAACACGTGCAACCAAAAAAGCACTCTGTTCCTTGACCACAACATAAATGGGGAAAAAGGCAGAAATTTAGTTACCCTTCTATTTAGTTTAGTTATTTTTTTAAATTTTCCATTAGAAGATTTTTTAGGGTTATACGCTCACGCAATTGTAGATTTTTTTTTTTACCTAAAAAAACATGACTGTAATCCACTATTCTCAGAGGTACAAAGGACATTTCCGTGTAGATCGTAACATGGGAAGTTTAGAGGTTGTGTAAAATCACTGTATGCTTTGCAAAGCTGGTTGTCTTAATTTTGTTTTTACAAGGTTCCCTGAGTCACCAATTTATAAAGGGCATGAAGAAGTTTTGATTTCACTGCTGACATAAAACCCAGTACAGTTTCAATATTAATTTGTTCTGGGACGACCATTGCATCTTGATTATGTTGTAAATTTTGACAAAATTAATTTTTGGTAAATTAGTAATTAGTGTTTAAGTTCCCAAATTTTCACCCAAAATTAGGAAAAAAATGCAGATTAAAAAAAAAAAAAAAAAAAAAAGCAGGTCGCTAGTACAGTATTATCTGTTTGTCAGTCCGATGGGGATAATTAAAAATATAAAGAAAAACCTTAACTTGTAAACCCACTTGTTCCAGTGCCCTGGCCTTCTCAATGGTGCCGGCCGCCAATGACGTCACTGTTCCTTCATCGCATGACCCTGCAGCCATTCATAGGCTGCTGCAGTCGCATGCAGTATATTCAGTAAGAGACCGATGTGGTCAGTGAATAGCTGCAAGGTCACATGAAGACTGATCGGTGAAATCATTGAAGGGGAACCTGCAAGGTAGATGTCCACATAAATATAAACTCACGGCTCACCTCCTGTCGTCAGCTTTGCCTCCATCTATGCAGCTACACCCGCACTTACACAGTTGCCTGTGGTAATCCCGGCTCAGCGTTAACCATACAACACACAAGGATCACTTTATTCACATCCCTGCTAAGCTGACGGTGCAGATGACATGACAAAAATGTAAAAACCAGCTAACGCGTTTCAAGCTACAGACACACTTTGTCCCAGCTATTGTAAAACATTAAACGCATATCGTGTTTTTACATTATTTTGTACTGCTGTTCACATCGTGGGATTTAATAAAAGATTACTCAACTCAGAAAGTATCTGGGTTTTTTATGGATGTCATCTGCATTGTCAGCTTAGTTTGCAAGGTAAATACAGAGACTCCTATTGTGTTGAATGAACCTGCAAGGTAATTTATGCTGCCCTATCTGAGAGCAGGATGTAATAAAGGGAGATAATCTGAGCTCTGTGATATATAGGTTTATTTAATTTGAAGCAGGATTTCGGAGTAAAAAGCAGAGAAAATAATGACCGGACTCCTTAAGAAACAAAAGGAGTCTTGCTTACTCAGCCCACATACAATTCTTGACAGCTTTCCCTGTATCAGTGTGTATACAGAGCAAACTATCAATCACTATTTGTGGGCAGAGTAAGCAGGACTCACAATCTTTCTTAAGGAGTCCAGTCAGTATTTTCTCAACTCTTTACTCAGAAATCCTGCTTCAAATTATATAAACCATAAGATCACCGTAGCTCACTTCTCTCCTCTATCCATAAACCTAATAATCACAGAGCTCCAGCTTCTCTCCTCAATCAATAACCCTATATATCACAGAGCTCAGTCTTCTCTCTCCACTATCATATAACCCCCCCCCCCCCCCTATATATCACAGACCTCAACTTCTCTCCTCAATCATATTAACCCTATATAAACAGAGCTCATCTTATCTCCTCTATCATTATAATCCTAATATATCCCAGAGCTCAGCTTCTCTCCTCTATCATATAACCCAATATATCACAGAGCTCAGCTTCTCTCCTCTATCATATAACCCTATTAGCACAGAGCTCAGTTTCTCTCCCTATATCATATATCAGAGCTCAGTTTCTCTAACATATACCACTATGTATCACAGAGTTCACTATCACAAAAATCCTCACTGGAATCTCCTATAACCTTATTCTGACGTGATGGAGCAATCATATTTTTCAAAGTTATTGATGCTCGTCTGTAGACCTATTCTTGGTTTTTCTGTAATAAATGGTTGTAAATATAGCACAGCATAATAATCAATTACCCAAAGTATTATCCAAAAAAAACAACAGGACCAAATGCTGCAGGATACCGACGAAAAAAAGTTATTTCCATAACCTTCTTTTATTTCTTTTTGTAAACGTTCTGAGATATAGGTTCTTTTGTGTCTTTCTTTCAGCCCTTAAATTCGCCCCCGTCTATGTAAAGACTGGGAACCCCCTTTTCCATAAACCTTCCTGTCAGAAACTCTGCCTGTTATTCTTTATAAATCTCCATGTGAGGAACATTTTCTTCCGAATCCTCCGGAAAACTGGCCAAAAGTGTAATATTCCGAGTCCACTTCCCATAATGGTTGCTTGAGAAGTGACATAGATTGTTGGAATCTACTCGTCTTAAGAAGTTTTTAGTGCAAATTATTAACACTTTTTCCTGATATATATTCAAGTCTAAAATTGTATCTGAGTATCATTTATTTCGGAGGTGAAGCGAATTATTAGCTGAATATGAATTTAGTTCCTCAAGGAATTTTATGTTGCTTCTTCCTTGGAACCTTTCCAAAAATAAAAATATCGAAATCGTCGATAAACCACCTATGGTAATACAATTTTCACCTATATGTATAAAAAGTCCGAGAGGATAAAAAATTTCCTCCAGGGCCCCCATGAACAGTTTGGCCAACGACGGGGCAACCCTGGTCCCCATCGCCGTGCCAACGCTGCTGATGGTAATGTACTCCATCGAAATTCAAAGAAAATTGATTTTCCAAGATGAGTCCGACACCTCCAAGAGGAAAATCTTTTTATATCCTCCGTGAGGTTCTTTATCCCCATCCAATAAACAAACTGACCGCTTGGATGCCTCTTTGATCTTCATATTAAGATAAACTGACCGCTATCCATGGTGAGGAAATAAATATGTATCCTCCCATTCCATATCTACTATTCCCAGTTATCTGTCTGAAATCTATTCAGGTAACTATCCAGTTTTTGCACATGAGGTACTGTAGGTTGTAATATCTATATACCTTGACAAATTTTCCAGGGTGGACCCTATCCCAGAAATAATTGGCCTCCCAGGAGGATTTTCCTTATTCTTATGTACCTTTGGGAGGTTATAAAGAATGGGTTTTTGGGCTTCTTTATATACAGTGCTTCTCTCTCCCTTTGACTGATAATTCCCGAGGATAGAGCTAAATCTAAAAACTCCAAGAATTTTATTTGGAGCTCAAATATACCTTTGGGGCCCTCTACTGTATTTTAGTATACTGGATCTTCCAAAATATTCCATGCCTCTTATTTTTTATAATCATGACCTTGCACTACTATAGATCCTCCTTTGTCCGCATTTCTAATTATTATACTCTTATTATTTTTTAGGGATTTTACTGCCTTTTACTGCCCTATATATCACAGAGCTCATCTTCTCTCCTCTATCATATAATCCTACATATCACAGAGCTCAGCTCCTCTCCTCTATCATATAATCCTATATATCACAGAGCTCAGTCTCTATCATATAATCCTATATATGACAGAGCTCAGCTTTCTCTCCCTCTATCATATAACCCTAAATATCACAGAGCTCACTCTCTCCTCTATCATATAATCCTACATATCACAGAGCTCAGCTCCTCTCCTGCTATCATATAATCCTATATATCACAAGCTCATTCGCTCTATCATATAATCCTATAATGACAGAGATCATCTTCTCTCCCACTACATAATAACCCTATATATCCAGAGCCTCAGCTTCTTGCCTCTACCAATAACATCAAATGACTCACATAGCTCAGCATCTCTCCTCTATCATATCCCTATAATATCACAGGACTCAGCTTGTCCCCTCTATCATATCCCAATAAATCACATACTCAGCTTCTCTCCTCTCTATCATAAAACCCTATATAATCATATAGGCTTAGCTTCTCTCCTCTATCATACATCCTATATAGCACAGAGCATCAGTATCTCTCCTCTATAATATATCACAGAGCTCACTCTCTCCTGCTAACATATACCCTAATATATCACAGAGCTCAGCTTCTTGCCTCTACCATAAACCGACGGATAACCACAGAGCTCAGAATCTCTCCCCTCTATCATATAACCCTAAATATCACAATGGCTCATCTTCTCTCCTCTATCATAATAATCCTACATATCCAGAGCTCAGCTCCTTCTCCTCTATCATATAATCCTAATATCACAGAGCACAGACTCTACAATAAATCCTATATATTGACAGAGCTCAGCTTCTCACCCTCTATCAAATAACCAATATATACACAGAGCTCCAGCTTCTCCCTCTATCATATAACCCTACATATCACAGAGCTCAGCTCTCTCCCTGTCATATAACCCTATATCTCACAGACTCAGCTTCTCTCCTCTATCATATAACCCTATATATCACAGAGGCTCACTGTCTTGCCTCTACCATATAACACTTATGTATCACAGACTCAGCTTCTCTCCCTCCTATCATATAACCCTAAATATCAACAGAGCTCAGCTATTTTGCCTTCTCTATCATATAACCCTATATATCACAGAGCTCATCTTCTCTCCCTATCATATAATCCCACATATCACAGAGCTCAGCTCCTCTCCTCTATCATATAATCCTATAATCACAGAGCTCAAGTCACTATCATATAATCTATAAAAGACAAGCTCAGCTTCCTCCCTCTACATAGAACCTTATATATCACAGAGCTCCAGCTCTATCCTCTATCATAAAACCTACATATCACAGAGCTCACTTCATCTCCCTCAATCAATAACCCTATATATCACAGAGCTCAGCTTCTCCCTCTATCATATAAACCCTATATATCAACAGAGCTCACTTCTTGCCTCTACCATAAAACACTATTATCACAGAGCTCGCTTCTCTCCCTCTATCATATCCCTATATATCACAGAGCTCAGCTGTCTCCCTCTATCATATCCCTATATATTCACAGAGCCTCAGCTTCTCTCCCCTCAATCCTATAACCATATATATCACAGAGCTCAGCTTCTCTCCACTATCATACAACCTATCTAGCACAGAGCACAGTTTTCTCTCTGCCCTATCATATATCACAGAGCTCAGCATCTCTCCAACTATCATATCAACCCTATATATCACAGAGCCGCTTCTCTCCCTCTATCATATAACCCTATATATCACCAGAGCTCAGCTCCTCTCCCTCTATCATATAACCCTATATATCACAGAGTCAGCTTCTTCTCCCTCTATTATATCCTTCCCTCTATTATATCCTTTAATCATCTCCAATGGACTTTTAGAAAAGCAAACAAAAAGTCTCCAGCGACCACAATTCCAAGATGAAGTATACAAGGCGCTGAATAATAACTGACCTTTAGGCCTACATGATAAAATGTCCACTTCAAAATACAGTTCGAGGGATCTATCAAAAGTAACTGCTCGGCGGTCCCATGAGAAAGATGAAAATGAGAAAAAAAACCTTACCTTGTAAACCTGCTCGTTCCAGTTCTCCCCCGTCCCGTCCCGATGTCACTGTTCTGTCTTCACATTAACCTGCATCGATGGAACGAGAAGGTTTACAAGGTATGTTTTTTCTATTTTAATCATCCCCAATGGAGTGACAAGCTCTTGGTAGTCTCAGAACACTCCTTTAATGTGGGTCATTACAAATAAATGTCTGCTAAAGCAGCTGGACCATTTAATAAACCCTTTCTACATGCAGGAGTTTCTTACAGGGTCCTGTATATAGTATTTTGTTTTAGAATCAACCTTATTTGGGGTGACATGTATGAACGGGGCTGCACCAGTTATCTGGCATCAAAAAGCTGTCATAGCCCTGTTCTATAGATGTATGAACAGTCGCATTCCAAACTTTGGCGTTACAAGCGCTGACGCAACACTTTTTAATGCGCCAAAGATTTGGGGCGTTCTGGGGGCGTCACGCCACATTCAGTAGACACATTTATGATTCTTTGCCGCCAAACCTGGGTGCAGAACAGTTAGAACAGCCAGACCTGGGTAAAGGTGGTCTGTCCGAGACTTGGTCTCTTGCAACCCGCCCACTTCCACAGGTTGTTATATCAGTGCAGTATGCTTGCAGGGTTGGTGCTTTTTTTATTTTTCTCTCTGGATTATGGAGGTTGGTTGACCCTTTGAGAAGTCTGTTGACTCTAGTGAGAGGTAAGTATACAGTAGACCACCCGCCTTGAGGATCCCGTTGTAACCGGGGGGGGGGGGGGGGTCTTAAGTCATTTTTTGATCAAACGTAACTAAGAATCTCAAAGTTTTTTCATGTATTGTAGATAGCATAAATGCTTCTTTGGAGGTTTCCATGTATTGTATAGACTTGTCGCATTGGCACAAAACTAAGCCTGTATGTATGACCTGCAGAAGAACAGGTTCATACATTCTGGTGAATTCTACACGGATTTAGAACTGGTCTGTCAGCGCCAGGACCTGTATTTGCTCTGTTTAGGGGCTGTGTACATGGCACGCAGGGGGGGGCGTCTTTTGTCCGCGTTTTGCGGATCAAGCCCTCCGCCTTCGCACCGACATGTTCATGTTCCGCCCGTAAACAAGGTGGAAGAATGAACATGTTCGATGTTTTGCGGACCGCCAGCGGTCTAAAAGACCATCTGCTGGAAAAACCGTGCAATGGGGACTGCTGCACGGATTTTCCATAGAGGTCCACGTAAAAGGTTGACACCCGGTTTACAGACGGCTTTCAAAACCGAAAACCGTCTGTAAAAACTGGACAATGTGGACAGGCTGCCAAAGTAGCAGTTTTTCCTGGCATAGGTACATAGAATTACATTTAATGTAATTTTGCGCGCATTTGTAGCGTAGAATGCGTCTGAATCTATGAACCTATTCTTCTTATAGATTTAGCACTTTCTACACTACAAGCGACATTTCTGGTCTCCAGGTAAAACTACTAATAAAGTGTGTCTACCTGGTTCCACAGTAAATGCTCGGAATTTTGCCGCACCTAAAGTCATAAATTAGAATCGGCTCGGGCATTAAAATGCGTCTAATTATGGAGAGCGTCTGCTCATACATTGAGCGCACATGGCTGTGCCGGTTTTTGGGCTGACAGGACGCAAGATTACTAGCGCAGCCCCGAACATACATGTCGAACTAGAGCACGCATCCTCAAACTGCGGCCCTCCAGCTGTTGGGAAACTACAACTCCCATAATTCCCACTGTTAAGATTATATAAATCATGATGGGAGTTGTAGTTTCCCAACAGCTGGAGGGCCGCAGTTTGAGGATGCCTGAACTAGAGTATGGATTTCCATTCAAGTGAGTGGGACACAGACTTTGTGTGGAGTTTTATATGGAACACATGTTGGATTATGCAGCAAATTTGTTGTCTGAACATACCCTTACCACAATATAATGTGCTGATCTAAAGGCCATTAAGCAGTGAAATGTCCAGTCTTCCAGTCAAACGCATTAAAAGGTTTTTCCAAGACTTTCAAAAACCTCTCTACCACCTCCCAGTCTGCTACAATAAAAACAAATTAACCCATACTTAACTCTCCCATCACCACTGTTCCAGCGCTGCCAAAGCTCCAGTGTTCCTCCCAGCCCCTCACTGATGACATCACGTTCATTGATCACATCATGCCGCAGCCAATCACTGACCTCTGTGGTCACATGTTGTACATGCAGGCATGTGATTGCTGGGGCCATGAACATGAGGTCATTAGTGAGGGATCAGGGGGAATACTGGAGCTCTGGCAGCGCTGGAACTGTAGTGATGGGAGAGGTAAGTACGGGTTAATTTTCTATTTTTGCATAATGGGAGGTGGCGCTGAGGGTTATAAAAGTCTTGGAAAACCTCTTTAATCACACATTGACATTGTAATTTAATAGTAATCTTGAGCTACTGTTTCCCGGGAAAGGCCATTGTAGTAACTTAGTAAATTATAGTAACCTGAGGGAACAAAGTACGTGAATACAATCAGCATGAGTGGCGAGTTCAAAAAATTAAAACAACATCCTGCTTTTTCTATGCTCCCATAATCTGAAACCACAAAGCAGATACTTGGACAAGTACTAACAACTGGTATTAGTGATTAATTTCTCACCATGCTGCAGTTTCTAGTCATTCCACCTTGTGATACAAATTCTGCACAGCATTTTAATTTTAAGTGAAATGATTCTTTGAACCCGTTATCGCCACAGCCAGCTTTGGCGTTCCCATTTTTTAAATCTGGCATGTGACACTTTATATGAGAATAACTTTTTGACACTTTAACCTATCCATGTGATTCAGAGATTGTTTTCTCACAATACATTGTGCTTTAAGTTAGTAAGAAATTTTGGTCCAAACAATCCTTTTTTATTTGTGACAAATATCAAAATATCCTTCTGTACACTATAATGTGAGGTGCGGATTCTGCATAGTTTGTGCCTCAAGAACTGACATGTCAATTCTTTTTTAATGGACAAAAAAATTGGCGCAGAGGAAGATCAGCCTCATATGAACAATGACGATAATTCTCCATTAAAATGAAAGGCGGGTTGCGGTTAGATCGGACACTGATTCTGAGGTAGAATCAGTGTCCACATCAGACCAACTTCTTTTCTGAAATCTAAGATTAATGTATGCTCACATGGCATATAGCGGCGTGTACCTGTGCGCACTGCTGTACACCGGCAGTTTTGAAAGTACGCACTAGCCACAGCGCTCCCAATGGCTTTCACTATTCCCAGGAAATAAGTGCCGGAAAGAAGTGATGTGTCATTTCTCTCTTCCGGTGCTTAGTACACCCCAGGGAATACACACTCAAAGAGTGCTATGATATTACCGTATTTGCGTGGTGTACTACGGGCGTATGTTTACACGGTGTATTTGCGTGGTGTACTACTGGCGTATGTTTACACAGTGTATTTGTGGGGTGTACTACAGGCGTATGTTTACACGGTGTATTTGTGGGGTGTACTACGGGCGTATGTTTACACGGTGTATTTGCGTGGTGTACTATGGGCGTATGTTTACACGGTGTATTTGTGGGGTGTACTACAGGCGTATGTTTACACGGTGTATTTGTGGGGTGTACTACGGGCGTATGTTTACACAGTGTATTTGCATGGTTTACTACGGGCGTATGTTTACACGGTGTATTTGCATGGTTTACTACAGGTGTATGTTTACATGGTGTATTTGCTTGGTGTACTACGGGCGTATGTTTACACGGTGTATTTGCTTGGTGTACTACGGCGTATGCTTACACGGTGTATTTGCGTGGTGTACTACGGGCGTATGTTTACGCGGTGTATTTGCATGGTGTACTATGGCCATATGTTTACACGGTGTATTTGTGGGGTGTACTACGGGCATATGTTTACACGGTGTATTTGCGTGGTGTACTACGGGCGTATGTTTACACGGTGTTTTTGCGTGGTTACTACGGTGATGTTTACATGGTGTATTTGCTTGGTGTACTACGGGCGTATGTTTACACGGTGTATTTGCGTGGTGTACTACGGGCGTATGTTTACGCGGTGTATTTGCATGGTGTACTATGGCCATATGTTTACACGGTGTTTTTGCATGGTTTACTACAGGTGTATGTTACATGGTGTATTTGCTTGGTGTACTACGGGCGTATGTTTACACAGTGTATTTGTGGGGTGTACTACGGGCGTATGTGCCGAAGTACGTCTGCAAATACACCGTGTAAACATATGCCCGTAGTACACCATGCAAATACACCATGTAAACATACGCCCGTAGTACACCACGCAAATACACCGTTTAAACATACCCATACACACTCGGATTTTAGACAAGGATTCAATGCTGATTCAGCGCTGAAATTCAGTATTCAAATCAGCCATGTGACCCTACCCTAGAAGTTAGATAGTATTGGTAAATCTGCCCCAATATGTTTCATACAAATAAATACAAATAGTTATAAGACAATTTTCTAGGTATGATACCTCTAAACGATGCTGCCAAATAACACCACTATACACGGAACAAATATTATCATCATCATCATACCCTTAACCGCCTTACGACTCTATGCTCATGGGGCCCCTGGATAAGACTGTCCTGGATCTGTATGGTCAAGTTCAGCCTTCAGAGTTAAGAGTTTCTGGCTTCTGCAATGACAGTTAGATAAATGTCTGCAGTGACCCAGGATTTGTTGTTCCTGTTCACAATGTACTCAGAAGCCACAATGAATAGCTTATCTCTCTTTGAACGAATGGGCACCAGCTCACCCGTACTTCTATGGAATAGAAAGACTCAGGGCCAGTTCCAGTGGGTGTAGATGACAACGCACCTGACGCGGTGGAGGCAGGAGGAGGGGGGAGTATTATCCTATTTCTTTTGAAGAGCAGCAGGTATTTCTACATTCCTCTTCTTTGCACACTTGTAGTCAGCTATGTAACCCAGTCACAGCTGGAAACACAGCATCCGTAGTACAACTGATATTCCATAGCCAAGCTGCTGAATTTGCTGATTCCTGTGTCCCCAACAGTTAAAAGGATTTCACCACTGCACCTTGTACTGGAATAACTGCACCCCTGTTTACTTAGTCCTATACCTCTCAACAAGTCGCGCCCATAACAAATTATGGCAAGCGCGAGAGAACATATCAGGAAACGGCAGGATGTCATACGAGGAATATATTAAAGGAGTTGTCCGACTGTTTTTAATCTTTGAATTTTAAGCTACTGCTGCATAATTAACCCCTTCCCACTACAGGAATGGTTACTTACATTGTGTTCCCTCCTCACCTTGGAAAAACATAGCTTTCTTTAAAAAAATTCTGTCTATATAGACTAATGAGAATTTGCTTTTTGCAGGACAAGATGCACTTTTTAAAAGTACTATTGACACTACTATATGATATTGGGAGACCAAAAATAAATTGATTGTGGGGATGGAACATGAAAAAAACCTACAACTGCACCATTTTATTTTTACGGACTTGCATCAAATTTTTTTGGGGTATTCGTTATATATATATATTTTTTAAAGATTTTAAAAAAATTTGCATTGCATCATTTTCTGACACCAATACGTTTATTTTTCCACTGATGGACCTGTTTGAGGGCTCTTTTAATTTTGTAGACTAGTTTTCATTCGCATCATTTTGGTATATACATGACTTTTTTTTTTATCACTTTTTATATAAATTTTTTGCAAGGTGTAAAATGACCAAAAAAACCCCTCAATTTTGGCAATTGGTGTTTTTATTCCTACAGTGTTCACTCTACGGGATAAAAATGTCCCTCGGTGTATGTTTCCGGCTGATACAAACGCCATGTGACTGCCACAGTCAGTGTCTTCATTAGTCACATATCATATTCTTGACATTACTGTTCACAAACCATTCACTTCAGAGCCCTTGAATCAGGGGATGCAAGGACCCCTGAAATCATGACGGTCATTTACGCAACCAAAAAACAATGAATGAGTATTCCTTTTTTCTTGTCGGGAAAAAGGCTGGTGATTGGTCCCACAATTTTCCTGAGTGAGCTGGCAGAACTAGGGTAGAGCAAAGGGAAAAAAATCCGCTGATATTTTGAAGATATTAAAAGTGTTACAAGGCACTGAAAACCGCTGAAGTAAACCAGACGCGTTATAATGTTTTTTTTTCGGAGCAGAAAAACGGGGGTCCTTATATCATGGCATGAATTCACATGATGTTTTGAATATGTTTTTCGGATCCGAAAAACATATTCAAAAGCGCTGCGTAAAACGCATCCAACATGCGGCCAAAGTGTGCTGCGTGTTTGGATGCATTTCCTCTGCAGCAGGAACGCACCCTATAGTTTTAAATAAGGTGTCTGCAGCGTCAAGCGGATCAAGAATTGACATGAAAATTCTTTGAATGGATCCGAAAGACGCATCACAAAGACATCGGCGATCACTCGTCTGAACACTGATGAGTGTTTTATATTGAAAGCAACGTAAATCACACTGCACATTGTTAGATGCATGTTTGGGTCCGTTTAGAGTCCGAAACACAGATCCAAACATGCATCTAAGAAACGCCGTGTGAACATCCCTTTAGAGCCGGGCCAGGTCAGAAGTGCAACTGCCTAGTTATCACCCCTTGACAGGTGGCATTATTATAAGATCAATTATATTCACTTTGCCTGTCAGTCATATTAAGTTGTCCACCTCATAAAGGGGTGAACACACAGTGCATTTACGCCCCGCAAATATAGTAAAATCATAGCACTCATTGAGAGCTATGATTTCACAGTGTATTCCTTAAAGGGGTTGTCTCACTACATTGATTCATATTACCTCAGTCCTGTTTTCTTGGTTTCATTTTGAATTCAGGGGTGTGTTTACTGGCTTCCACTAGGCTGCAGAAGAAGCCAGGTCTGTAGCTATAGAAACCCGTGCTGTCAGCCTATCAGGATAGATCAAACAGGTCTGTAGCTATAGCAACCTGAGGAGCTGATGCAGCCCATACAAGAGGAGATATCTAAGAATAGGTAGGACACTGGTAATGGATACATATTGCAAAGTGACTTGTTTTTGCAAGATCTTTAACATAAAAAGCAATCCTTGTAGTGAGACAACCCCATTAAGAAACCATCTTTTGACCCCTCCTCAATGTCCAACTATCGCTCCATCTCACTGCTTCCATTCGCCTCTAAACTCCTTGAGCAGCATGTCTGACTTCAACTGTCCTCCCATTTCTCCACCAACTCTCTCCTTGACCCACTGCAATCTGGCTTCCGACCTCAGCACTCTACAGAAACCGCCCTCACCAAAGTCACCAACGACCTAGTAACTGCCAAAGCCTCACGCCACTGCTCTGTGCTTCTCCTTCTAGACCTGTCCTCTGCCTTTGACACTGTCGACCATTCACTCCTCCTACACATCCGCTCATCCCTCGGTATCACAGACTCGGCCCTTTCCTGGATCTCCTCATACCTCACCGATAGAACATTCAGTGTCTCTCACTCTCGCACAACCTCCTCCTCTCGCCCGCTGTCTGTTGGTGTCCCCCAGAGGTCAGTCCTGGGCCCACTACTCTTCTCTATCAACACCCTCGGCCTGGGTCAACTCATAGCATCACACGGCTTTCAATACCATCTGTATGCTGAGGACACCCAACTCTACATCTCCGGCCCAGATGTCACCTCTCTACTCTCCCGGATCCCTACTCTCCCGGATCCCTGACTGTTTTTCGTCCATATCCTCCTTCTTCTCCTCCCGTCTCCTTAAACTAAATGTGGAGAAAACTGAATTTATTATCTTCCCGCCATCCCACTCTATCCCTCCACCTGATCTCTCTATCACTGTCAATGGCTACACTCTCTCACCAGCATCACAGATCCGCTGCCTTGGGATAACCTTTGACTCCAATCTGTCCTTCAAATTGCATAACCAAACGCTCACCTCTGCCTGCCGCCTCCACCTGACAAATATCTCCCGAATCCGCTCATTCCTTAACTCTGAAAGCACGAAAATGCTGGTCCATGCCCTCGTCATTTCCCGCCTCGACTACTGCAACATCCTTCTCTGTGGCCTCCCACCCAGCACTCTCGCTCCCCTACAAACCATCCTTGACTCTGCTGCCCGTCTGATTCACCTCTTTCCTCGCTACTCCCCTGCTTCTCCCCTCTGCCATTCCCTGCACTGGCTCCCTATTGCCCAGCGAATCCAGTTCAAGCTAGCAACCTTGACCTACAAGGCTCTCCATAACCTCTCCCCTCCATACATCTCTGCCTTAATCTCTAAATACCTCCCCCCTCCTCACAGGATCTTCTTCTCTGCTCTCCTCTTATCAGCTCTTCACATAACCATCTCCAAGACTTCTCCTGTTCTTCCCCCACACTCTGGAACTCACTGCCTCAACACCTTAGACTCTCCTCCTCTCTCACTAGCCTCAAACATAACCTGAAAACCTGGCACATCTAAAGCAGTACAGAACATGTAGTACCGCACTGTACTGTAGAGAGGCACTATAGACCACCAATCAATGCCTGCACTTAACTAATACATGTAAGAGCAGTACAGAACATGTAGTACCGCACTGTCCTGTAGACAGACACTACTAGACCACCAATCATTGCATGTATCTCACTAATATAGATGTAGAAAAGTACAAGTACAAAGTTTATGATTTTTGACTGGATCAGTGTCTAGAACATTGTATCTTGAAACCAGACTCAACATACAATGTTCCGGGAACAACCAATGAATGTTGACAATATTTTATCCTGAGGGACCACTGTAGGCAGTTCCTGGGACCAAAGAGAATTTTTTTTAACTCTTTCCCGACACTTGGCATACCCGCATGATCGGGGGCATGGAACCGGCTTTATAATATATTAACCCTCTAGATGTCACTGTCAATTGCAACCACACGCATAAGAGAAATGACAGAAGGAGGGGGCTAAGCTCTGCATACAGAAAAATAAAAAAGTTATGGCTATCTGAATACCACAATGAATAAATATTATTTTACACAATAACTTTTTTTTATAAGCGCTACAACATAAAAAACTACATAAACTGGGTATCGCTGTAATTGTATTGCCCCACAGAGTAAAACTAACTTGTATTTTATACTGCACTTCTAGCGCTGTAAAAAATAAAAAAAAAATACTACCAGGATTGCTGTATTTTCTTCATTCTGCCTCCTAAAAAACTTATTGAAAAGCAATCAAAAAGTCACGTGTCCCCAGAAGTGGTACCAATAAAAACATCAGCCCTCAAAAAACAAGTTCTTATAAAGCTCCGTATACAGAGGAATAAAAAAAAGTTATGGTTGGACAAACCGATTGACATATAACAGGCTAACAATAAAATTGGTTCTTGTGGGCTTACCGCTCTTTATCAACCAAATCAAATGCCAGATATCGCATGTGGGTACTGAAAGGGAATTCTGGGCAATTTGTGGTTCCCCGGAGAGAGGACTTTGCATCCACCATCCATTCGTCCAGGAGTCTTGAAGCAGACCAGGCTTTGGGGAGCTCTTGTTGTGCTAAGGCTGAATGAAATGATTGAGCAGAGCGCCAAGATAGACACAATTGCCTAACAGCAGTTAATATTGCTATATTGTTTGTTTCTTTTCTGCATCCATTTAGTTTAGTTTGAAATGTATCATCAATGTCAGCTATGTGATTGTGGTTGTTGTTGTTGTTGAACATGTATTTTGCTGATATATGTTGACTTGCCATCTAAATATTGTACGAATTACATTGCTGATTTAATTAAAAAAAAGTAAAAAAAAAAAAATTTTGGCTGTCAGAATAGAACAATATTAAAACTCAATTTTTTACAAAAGCATTTCTATTGCAAAAAAGCAGTAAGAAATAAAAAATGATATAAAACTGATATCAATGTAATTGTATCAAAACAAATAATAAATTTGTATTGTCATTTATACTGTACGGGAAACACTGTTAAAATAAAAATCCAATTTATAAAGTACCAGAAAAAATAAATTGTGTCCTTCCTTAAGTGCTTGTCGCCACTGCACGGGTTTTCACATGGTTTTACAGACAGTTTTTGGTTTTGGAAACCATCTGTAAACGGGGTGTCAACAAACAATGGTGGAATCACGGGGTTTTTTTTTCCATTTCCACGATCAAATGCTAAAAAACTGTGAAACACTGATGGGCCCAAAACGCACAATACTCCCCTAGATGAATTCCCTGAGGTGTGTTTCCAAAATGGGTTGATATCTGCAAGGTTTCACCTGTACTGGCACTTCCGGGCCTTTACAAATGTGACATGGCACCCACCAAAATCTGCAATCCAAAAGCCAAATAGTACTCCCTCCCTTGTATGCCCTGCAATGCGCGCAAACAGTAGTTTACATCCAGATTGAAGGTATTGCCATGTTTGGAAGAAATTGCATAACAAATTTTGGGGTGCTTTTTTAGAGGATTCTTGTGAAAATGAAAGATTTTTACCTATATGATATAATTTAGATAAAAAATATTTTTTCACTTTCACAGCACAACACTAAGAAAACCTGTGACACACCTGTGGTGTCAATGTACTCACTACACCCATATATATATATATATAAATATATATAATATATATATATATATATTTTATATATATAATCATAATATATATTATATATATAATATATACATTTTCCAAGTGGTTTTGATTTTAAAATGAGGTCTTTTAGGGGTGTTTATTAAAATGGTTGTCTCATCTCAAAGTTTCATAGGCTGCATCAATGAAATAATGAAGCTTTGCTCTGCCACTTCCTGGTCAAGCTGTCTGTAATTAGCATATGAGCTCTGTGTATTCAGACTTCTGCTAATTAGCTTTCTTGGTCCTGACAGCATGAGATTTAAGTAAACAGCAGTAATAACTTTCTTTTGTCTGAAAGACCAGATAACAAACAAGCTCTCACTGTCTGGAGTCCCTGGTGTCAGATAGAACAAACAAGATAGAACAAACAGCGGGGGGGAGGGGTGGATGTACACAGGTCGGTCACTTGGGGAACAAGAGAGAGCCAGGAAGTAGATAAAATCACTTGTAGCTCCTTAACAAAAAAAAAAATGAACAAAGCAATATATTTCTAAAACATCTTCATTTAGTGTTCCCTACATGTTGAAAGCTGATCTTTGTAGTGAGACAACCCCTTTAAGTTTTAGCAACTTATAGTGTTTGCAAACCTGAAATGGCACATAAAGAGAATCCTAATGGAAATGAGGCCCTAAAATCCAGTACGCGCTCCTCTTATTTTGATGCCTGTCATTGAGTCAAATATCACTCTAGGGACAGATAGGGGATATTTCTAAAAACGCAGATTCAAAGGAATCAAAATTGTTGCATTTCCATGGTAACATCTGCTGTATTCCAATAAGAAAATTGATTAAAATTGAAAATCTACAAAAAAGTGGAAATTTGAAATCTCACCTCCACTTTTTGTTAATTTCTGTGAAACATAAAGAGGGTTGAAAAAACCCTTCCTAAATGTTTTTTAAAAAAAATATATATATATTTTAAGGGATGTAGTTTATGGACATGTTTAACGTACAGGCCCCTCAAAGCCACCTCAGAAATCTGTGTTGCAAATTTTCTTCAAAAGGTAAAAAATTGCATGCTAAACTCTAATGTCGCAAAAAAATATAAAGACTTAAAAAGTGATGTTTGTTTACTTTGAGCTCTGCACTTATAGATAACATCTACTGCTCTCATGTCAGTGCTTTAAAGGGAACCTGTCAACTACTTTATGCTGCTCGAACGACAGGCAGCATGTAATAGCTGCAGGTTACCCAATCCTAACCCTGTGTGTTTTACCCCGAAATGCTTCGTGGGAAAAACACCCATGTAAAACACCCAGTGAACTTGTCCTGGTGCAGGGAGAAGCCCCTGTGCCCAGTTCGATGTGTAGCTTCTCCCCCCGACATGTCACTTGTCTCCCCGGGCGAATAATACGATCGTATTGTACGCCCGGGGAGAGGAGACGTAATCCATAGTTCTCTATGAGAACTGTGGATTACTGTAATTTCGGCACGCGCATCTCACTTGTATTATAGCGCAAATACGACACGAAATGCGCGCCGAAATTTGACCATGTGAACATATACCCTAAGAAAAGCTATGAATGCTGAGCTGATGTAATAATCACTACCACAGCCTAACTAGGAAGAGGCTACATGCATGTATCTGAATCTGTTTTTTGCTCTGGCACAGAGTGATGAGAAAACCCCTTTAAAGCACAATTTTTTATGAGAAAACAATTATTATTATTAGTATTAAAAAGTTACTCCCACATAAAGTGATACATGTCAGATATTTTAAAAATGGTGCTCTGTAAGGAAGGTAAAAACTAGCTGTGGTGGTAAGGAGTAAACAAGAAATTGAAAAACCTTCTCAACCTTAATAAATAAGAAAGCAACCACTGTAAGGTTAGACCAACCTGGGCAGGAATAATCCAGGAGGTGCTATTGGAGCTTGGAGGATTCTCTTTTATACCATGTATTTATATATTTTCATATCCAGACTATTCAAATACACATAATATGTACTGTCCATCCTCACTATACTGTTTTTTTTACTTAAAATCAGATTTTCTTTTAGACATTCTCCACCCATTTCTATTTTCTTCCCACCTTATCACTGCTTTATTTGCTAAAGCAAAGTTCATAGCCGCTAGATACAGCAGATCCCCAGGTGACAGTCATATGCAGAAGTAATATGAGTTGTCTTAAGATGGCTATACACATTGTACAGTTTTCAGATGAACCTTTCTTACAATAAAGGGTATGTTGACACGGCGTATTCTGGCGTGTACTGCACACGCCGCAATATGCCGGGTGTTTTAGAAGTATGTGCTGGCAAACGCATACTTCTAAAACACTCGGTGCCAACTCCAATTGAGTCTCTGTTACGATACTAGTGTATATTGCTAGACTGTAGACAGGGATCCAAGGCGAGGAGTAGAAGGAGAACTGACGAGCGGTCAGCAAGTGTCCTGGGGTTTGCAGGGTGAACTGGAAATTAAGTTCCTAGGCGAGAGGACTGCAAGCCGGAGCTAGGACACAATACTCAAGCAATGAGCAACGGGCTTGATGGGTTTATATAGGAAACAGGAAACAAGATGGCGACCAGCTGAGACAAGATCCACCATCTTGACTGAGGGCACTTATAAGTGCACTATGAAGCAGCCATAGCAAAGTAATGCCTCTTCTTTTACGGTAGCTAAAGACAATAGTTCAATTAGTTGAAATTAATCAAAAATGCCTGTGGTTTTTTATAGTGCTTTATGCATTTTTTGACCCACTTTTTTCAAAATGTTTACATTTTGGGACACATTTACTATTGCTGTCTAAAAGTTAGAAAAAGTAAACTGAAAGGGGTAATCCCATTTCACTAATTAGCTTTAAACATGTAGGCAAAGGTAAAGTAAGAATATTACCAAATACATTGCTTTTTCTACTTTTGCTTAATTTCTGAGTTAAAGCAGATCTTATCTACTGCTAATGTACACAAGTGTCCCTGCTCCAACAGGCTGCAGCAGCAGTGGCCAGGATGTGACATCACTTCCTGCTGTTTCTTATCTGTAAGAAGGAGTTTGTTTATTTTACTTACTGACAAACTTTAACCCTTTAGAGTTCTGTAGACTTAGGGCTTGTTCACACAGAGTTTACACTCCGTGTTACAAGCGCTTTAGGGATCCGTCTTAGGGTGCAATTCTTTCCAATACGGAGCTGAGCTGCGCTATTGAAACACACAGCTGCGATCTCTCATATGAACGCCGCTCCGTGTTCAGCGCAGCGAGCAGTGATAATCTCACTGCTAATTGTTAGATCCGTCTTGGGGACCGAAAGAGCGGACCCCAAGATGGATCCCTAAAGCGCTTGCAACACGGAGTGAAAACTCCTTGTGAACAAGCCCTTAAAGGGGTTTTCTCGCTACGAAGATCATAGTTCAAAAGGAGGGGACCAAAAATGTAAGCATGTCCGTCCTTGGTTACCATAAGCAAAGTGCTATGGTTTAGGAGAACGGGCTGTTTGTTTAGTGCTTGGGAACGAAGTGAGACCTCCGGTCAGGTTACTCCCAGGTCCCACCCCCAGTCGTAATCGGGAACGCGCATCTGAGGGAGATGGAGGAAACAGGTCGCGGACGGGAGAAAGGAAAAGGAGACGTGTGCACGGACGAGAGAGGCAGAGAGAGAGAGATGCGACGTATGCGTGCGGGGTTTGTCAGTGACAGCAAGCAGAGGTAGGGGCGACGTATGCGTGCATGGTTTCTCAATGACAGCAAGCAAAGGTAGGTGTGACGTATGCGTGCGGGGTTTGTCAGTGACAGCAAGCCGAGGTCCTGCAGCAGAGAGAGAGCTCATGTGCAGTCCCATGTAAACACAAACAGATAAAGCGTATAGTTCTGTAGAGGTCAGAGGTGTAATATTCAGAATATATCACTGTGTGTGAGAGACAGATAAAAAAAAATCACCCATCTTTCCCAGAACCTGAATGTCAAATGACCATTCTAATTACAAAGTATGTAGAGAGAGCGAGAAATGTAGATATACACTATGGAGTTACACTTAGCTTTTCACTTCCAACAACAGCTGAGAACCTCTCTCTTTCCCCAGCTCACACAGAATGAATCCTCATCTGCACACTTTGGGGTGTGTCTACAGAGAGAGAAGATACGCCCTGCTGGGAGGAGAAACACGCCCCTCCATTTCACAAGCTCTCCCTGGCAACCAGCATAAACTGCTGCCAAATGATGAAACGAGACAACCCCTTTAAGCTACTGTTTAGAATAGTCATCACTAATGTCCCTCAGGATCAGCTAGGAAAAGCAGAGCTGATATGTCAACTACAGCTCAGGAATGTCTAAACACAGGGTGTCACTTCAGAAGAAGAGCCATCTTGGATTACACAGTGAATGTCTCTACAAACTACTACAGGCAGCCATCTTGTTAACATATTAGTGACAAGAGATATACAGACAGCTTTTACATGCTGTATTAAATAGGTATGTGCCTTCTACAGTATATGTATATATGTGATGTATATACTAATACATTAAAATGGAGACACAAAGGATCACGCACACACACACACACACACACACACACACACACACACACACACACATACATATATATATATATATATATATATATACCTATATATATATACACTCACCGGCCACTTTATAGGTACACCTGTCCAACTGCTCGTTAACACTTAATTTCTAATCAGCCAATCACATGGCGGCAACTCAGTGCATTTAGGCATGTAGACATGGTCAAGACAATCTCCTGCAGTTCAAACCGAGCATCAGTATGGGGAAAAAAGGTGAGTTGAGTGCCTTTGAACGTGGCATGGTTGTTGGTGCCAGAAGGGCTGGTCTGAGTATTTCAGAAACTGCTGATCTCCTGGGATTTTCACGCACAACCATCTCTAGGGTTTACAGAGAATGGTCCGAAAAAGAAAAAACATCCAGTGAGCGGCAGTCCTGTGGGCGGAAATGCCTTGTTGATGCCAGAGGTCAAAGGAGAATGGGCAGACTGATTTGAGCTGATAGAAAGGCAACAGTGACTCAAATAGCCCCCCGTTACAACCAAGGTAGCAGAAGGCATCTCTGAACGCACAGTACGGAGAACTTTTGAGGCAGATGGGCTACAGCAGCAGAAGACCACACCGGGTGCCACACCTTTCAGCTAAGAACAGGAAACTGAGGCTCCAATTTGCCCAAGCTCATCGAAATTGGACAGTAGAAGATTGGAAAAAACGTTGCCTTGGTCTGATGAGTCTCGATTTCTGCTGCGACATTCGAATGGTAGGGTCAGAATTTGGCGTCAACAACATGAAAGCATGGATCCATCCTGACTTTTTATCAACGGTTTCAGCTGGTGGTGGTGGTGTCATGTGTGGGGAATATTTTCTTGGCACTCTTTGGGCCCTTGGTACCAATTGAGCATCATTGCAACACCTTGTGGAATCTATGCCACGAAGAATTGAGGCAGTTCTGAAGGCAAAAGGGGGTCCAACCCGTTACTAGCATGGTGTACCTAATAAAGTGGCCGGTGAGTGTATATATATATATAATCTTTGTTCCTATCCACAACACTGCTATAGAGCCACCTACAACCTGACTAGGTGAGACTCATGTTGTTTGATAATATTGGTGCATCCTTCCATTTGTCTAGCCTTTTTTAGACAAATTTTTAGCAGTCTTACTCTGCACCAAAATTCTACACCAGAACGTCACATCGAGATCATGGCACCTTTATCACCTCAGATGAGCCCTGCCACCACTTTTTTTACTCTCACTCACAAAAGTTTCTATAACAGATCATTTGTCTGTGCCAAAAATGCCCCTTTTTTTGCAGATGTCATGACACATTTCTGGTGTGACCAGTTTAGTAAATGGGCCCCAGTAAGTTTAAGCACGTGTTATTAATTTATTGGCATTTCTTCTATGTCCTACAACAAATATGATTCACAGATCATGTAATTTAATGTTTCCTCTTTAAATCAATGCTTACATGAAAAAATTCCAAAGGAATGCAGTAAAAATGGCACATGCAACACGCGTCAATAGAAGAAAAACACCACGGACTCAAGAAAAAAGTAATCACAGTGAAAATAAATGCTAAAAAGGAAAAAGCATTGATTTCTTCACGAAAATCGTTCTCCTCTAACAGCAACACCAGCACAACCACTGGGGTATATCTGCCCCTGAGAACTGGTAGGATGGATAGAGCTTTTACTCAAGACAAATATGTACATCAATTAACTAGTTAACTAGGTGCTGCTGTTGGAAAACTAGCATGCAGTGTATTATTATAAAGCAAACAAGGAAGACTAGGAAGGGAGACTTGTGCTGCTGCTGAGACTAAGGGAAAACAGATTTTTATTTAGAAATGAATGCTTTCCTTACATCCCAGCAGCAGCAACCACTGAGGATATAGGAAGCAAAGAACCCTAGGGAAGGTCCTCATGCCTGATGTTTTGTAAGGTTCAGTTAAAGCTCAAGCCCAGAAAGTAATCTTAAAGGGAACCAGTCACATAGGTTGTGCCCCCTTTGCTGAGGACAGCACAAGCTAGTGTCAGATCTGCTGTTTCCAGTGCTGTGTCCCTTATTCTGTAAGATGCTGGAGTTTTAGAGCATTTACCCCTCAAATCTTATTCATGTTAGCTCCACCCACCAAAGGCTAGCTCCGCCCACTGACAGTTATTCACGTTTCTACCTATTCAAATAGGCTTGTCAGTTGAGGTGGGCGGGGTTAGCCTTATATGGGCAGGGTTTAAAAAAAACTGACACTCTGAAGGACTCTTCGAATGACTCTTCTGGCTGAAAACCGCAGATTTGAGCATTAAATACACGAAAACTACAGCATCTTACAGAATAAGGGACACAGCACTGGAAATAGCAGGTCTGAAACTACCTTGTTCTGTCCTCAGCCAGGTTGGCAAAAACTATATGACCACTTTGAGGGTATGTTCACATGGCTTAATTGCGGGGCGTACAGTACGGCAGGTCTTCGGGAGTCACGCTGATCGGCGTGTACTCCCGCGATGCGGGGGGAATGTCAGCCCGCCGGCCCCATAGACATGCATAAGTAACATGTCAATTATCTCCACGTGCGTACAATACGATCGTATTGTACGCCCGGGGAGAGGAGGCGTAATCCATAGTTCTCTATGAGAACTGTGGATTACCGTAATGATTGGGGTGCATTTCGCTCGTATTAGAACGCAGTACGATCGCAATAAGTGGTGAAATGCATCCCAAAATAAGCCATGTGAACATACCCTAATACTTGAAGGCAATTTACTTAACTGCCACATTGACACCCCACATCACACTGCATTCTAGTCTTTCAGCTATTTATAGAAACAGCACATAGTTAACTAGTTAATTGATGAGTGAAGAAATCAGGCGATACCTTTTAGAGGCTAAGGGTGCATTTTTTGATGCGTTTTTTGTGCTGTAATGTACAGCATTAATTGCTGTGCCTTCTTGCACAAAAAACGCATAAAAAAAGCATCAAAAACACTCCATGTGAAAGCATCCTAAGGGTAGGTTCACACGGTGTAATTGCAAGGCGTATTTCGGAGCTTAATTGCGCTGCAATACGCCCAAAATGCGGTCTTCAAATATAGGGAGTAATGAATTACGCCCATCTTCCCTTGTGTACAATACGCGCATAATGTACATGGGGAGAAAGAAATGACATGTCGCTTCTTACGCACCATGGATAACAGAAATGAATTGGTCCACCCTCCAGCGCTTTAGAAGAATGCGCTGGCTAGCGCATACTTTTAGCACACCCAGCGTACTGTGGCGTGTACAGAACACACCGTGATACGCCGTGTGAACATACCCTGAGTATATTTGATGAGGTTCCAAGCTCTCTTCATCAGACATGATGTTATACAAGAAACAGAACATTCAAATTTTTTTATACACATGAAACAGAGGTCTTCAAAGAATCTCAAAATAAAATGCACTATAAGGGGCCGTTCACACGGCTTATTTCGCTGCGGATTGGAGCCGTACTGCACGCCGGATTTGCGCTGCAGTACGGCTCCAATCCGTCGCAGTAATTACGGTAATCCACAGTTCTCATAGGCCATGTTCACACGGGCTTATTTCGCCGCGATTGGCCCGTACTGCGTGCCAGATTTGCGCTGCAGTACGGCACCAATCCGTCGCAGTAATTACGGTAATCCACAGTTCTCATAGAGAACAGTGGATTCCGTCGCTCCTCCCCGCTCGGCGAATCCGCCGGGCGGGGAGAAAGTCACCTGCACATTATCCAGGCGAAATACGCGCCGTGGATAATGCAAGTCTATGGGGCCGGCGAGTGGCTCCCCTGCCCCCGTCCCGCCCCTTTTTCAAGCCGGAATTGCGAGCGCAATCCGGCTCGCAATTACGGCTTGAATAAACCGTCTGAACATGGCCATAGAGAACAGTGGATTCCGTCGCGCCTTCCCGCTCAGCGAATCCGCCGGGCGGGGAGAAAGTCACCTGCACATTATTCAGGCGCAATACGCGCTGTGGATAATGCAAGGGCTATGGGGCCGGCGGGCCCGCCCCCGCCCCTTATTCAACCGGAATTTTGAGCGCAATCCGGCTCGCAATTACGGCTTGAATAAGCCGTTT